>JAYGXS010000513.1:0-24821 GCA_036362985.1 Ligula intestinalis
CTTTAGGCATTTGTTTATTTATTCGTTTCTATATTTAATTCAATATTAATAAACAACTTATGGCAAAAGTAGCTTATGTAGCCCTACTATATACCCCTAGTCCCAGTATTTTGTCCTGCAAAAATGGTGGTTAGGGGGAGAGAAATTGGATACGCAGAGAGGAAAATGTTTAGAAGCAAATGAAAAGTGAAACAAATGTAGTCAAATCACTTTCCTCGGCCACTGGGAGCAGGTTGTTCCACACGTTAATTTAAGTTGTGTGCGGCGCTTTGCGCCGCGGACTATACTAAGCTAACTCCAGAAGGGTAAGTTGGCCCACAGGTAAGTTGAAGTTGATGACCTTCTTACCAGCATTTCAATTTTTTGGGAAATTCAAAAAAACATGCGGTTTGATAATCGGGTTTCTTCGCAATAAGTTCAATGATAATACACATTAGGAAAATCTATAGATATAAATCAACAACAATTCTTAATACACTAAACTAAAAATGCATTAATTATTCATTAAGGTATATTTCATTGCGTGTCCTAGTTTTCTGCCCATAAAACCCGAAAACTACCGTTATCTTAGGAAAACACGCAGGTTTTTAGGGATTAATCAGTGTGGCTACATAAGCTGCTGTTGCCCTACTTCTTTATACTCAAGCAAAATAAATAAAATAAAAATAAATGAGAAAATAAATAAATAAAGTTTAGTTGACAAAACTAACTTAATAATAAAAAAATGAACAGAATAAGAAAACTAAAGATAACACAAACAGTAAGTTGACAGTGCGATTAATTATCTGATAAAGGTATGCATTTGGTGACAACATTTGTGTAATTTGAGACAAAACAACTCTGTTACTTTTAAATAGCAAATGGCGCGCATTTCGAATTCGAGCCACCCATTTTTTTCTCTTCATTTTACGCGGAACTTTAATATCCTATACCATCCTTTATAATCCTCTGGTTTGTTTGTCTGCATTTGTGATAGTAAGGTCATATCTTCAGTACACTGCTACATTTTTAATTGCACGAAAACAAGTTATTTTATCTACAACACCACACAATTTAACTTTTTGTCAAATGCGGCCAATCTGTCGCATTTGCAATTCAACGTCTTTGACAATCCTCCATACCACACGGAAAAGCAAGCATAGATCAGGTAAGAAGCAAGGAAATAAACGTTATCCACTAAATGAAATGACATTTCCAGGATTCATGTCGACAAATTGCAGATCCCTGTTTAACAAGTGTGTTATCGGCACTCATGTTGAAAAGCAAAAATAAAAATTCTGCTGATATCTGTCTGCAAGAAACTTGGCTAAATAGTGATATTTAGTCGGAACTCATCACTCCATAATACTTTTACTCATACAGTGCGAAAAGAAAATTCTCAACCAGGGACACAAATTTTAAGTCCATATTCTCTTATTTAGACGACTTAATAGACGCCATGGCTTTTTTAAGCAAGTCTAGATTTTTAAGAAATTCTAAAAGAATCATTTTTCTTAGCATTTAAATTCCACCCTCTACATGCCAACGTGCTTGAGTCACCTTTTTTTGATTTTCTATCCCAAAAACTTGCTGTACTGTCATGCGAACATGTTATAATTTTAAGCGATGACTTCAACCGTGCAAATCTTCGTCTCCTTACACTGTAAGGTTTTGACGACTGAGTTTCCTGCAACACTCGTGCCTACGCCCCTCTCGATCACATATAGACGAACCATCCCAAACTTGTTGTGTTCAAAAATAGAGCACCGTTGGCAGCCTCAGATCATTTGGTGCTATTTGGCTTGTCAACCATCTATTGTAGCTCTACCAAAGTGCTGTTAGCAATTCCCGAGAGGAAACTAAGGGTTCGAGACACCTTCCTGCATAATAATTCTTTGCTCCAGACCATTATATCTGGCAAGATTTCTACCCTTCTACCGTACTCGGATGTCGAGTCATGCTGTAGCCATCTCACTTCTTTTTTAAACGAAATTGTTAAGATCTGCTGTCCCCTTGACTCTGTCATGATTAAACCTGACAGAATATCTTCTCCCCACCTTAAAATGTTGAGATGCCAAAAGGAACTGTTCTACAAACTAGGTCTGCGAGATGGACTAAAGGATGTAAACGTCCAGATAAAGCGTGAGATTTCCAGGCTGAACGACCTTTTTATTAGTCAACCTTTTTCATCTTCTACGTCTTCCGCTCATCCTTCCTTGGATGAAATTTGGAAGAGTCTTAAGCGTCTCACTGGTCAACGCAATACACTAGCACATGTAGATGCTGACTTATATTTAGACCATTTAAATGCAAATTTTATCCACACTCCCACTGCCTCCCATCTGCCGACAGACTTCAATTCTTTATTACTACGTGTGTTTGTTTCTGTGTTTGTGGAAACAGGGATTTAACATATTAAAAAGTTTCGAGGTTCAACAGCTGCGGGACCAAATGGGATTTCACCATTTCTCCTGAAATCCTGCTCTTTTCAGTTTCCACCTGTGCTGAAACACCTCTTCAACTTGTTCTTCATGGAGTCTAAGATTCCCGATGAATTGAGATCAGTGGGAATCACTCCAGTCCCTAAAAAACCTTTCTCCACTGATCCAAAATCTTCTTTTTCAATTGCCTGCTCTTCTGCACTATTAAACTTGCAGAACGAGTCGCTTAAGACCTCAGCTTGCCATTTCCCTCTAATTTTTCCGATCCTTGCATACGGTTGTGCTTTTCTTGACTACGCCAACTGCTTCTTAACAAAACTTCTGCGGGCGGCTCTCCCGGCTGGGCTGTCTCTTGGCTTGGATAATACTCCATTTCCCGCACTCAATTCCTTCAGTGTGGAGAGCGAAAATCCATGGTCCTTCCCAACAACTGTGGAGTTTTTCAGTGGGCCATACTGTCCCTTTATCGTTTCTCTCTCCACACGGACGACCTACGATCGCCAAATTAATGTTTGTTTGGTAAATATGCTGATGATATGGTTGTTGGCCATTCGCTCAAAAGTCAGTCACATCTCCAAATACTCTCCGGTTATTTTCCCAGCCTTACTTAAAAAAGACCTAGTCATTTTGAAACGTAGCCTTCAAATACTTTCTTCAACTGCTGGTATTTCTTATGTTTTTTTAGCTGACATTATAATACAGCGCCACTTTAAAACGGTCAAGCAATGTGCTGATCGCATACTTACTGAGGTCGCTCACCCTCTCCACTCTTCAATTATTACTGCGAAGTCTTCCCGTCCCATGCGTCGAGGTTTACATCATATGAAATGCCGCATATCAGCACTCGGTACTTCCATTCCTTGCACGCTACCTCACGCGTGAAGAAGCAGAAATGGAGAAGTTGAAGGACGACCTGTCTCAATAGTTGATGTAAGTGTCGCGAAAAAAAACCTGGTTTGTGAGTATTGCATGACATTTTACATTTGACATTTTAAAATGACCCCTTATTTAGCTTTCCATCTTTTCTCCGTGAATGGAGCTATGTTTGCTGAAAATAAGGTTTGTAAAATCCTCAATATAGATTTCTTTTTCTTCTTCTTCTTAAAGCTGGCCTCCATGAGCAAAAATTTCTTTCCGCTGGATAACTGAGGATATTAACTTTAAATGGGAGAATTCACGCTACGCAAAAAAGGGCTTTATGCGTTCACCTTTCGGTAATTGAATCCACTTAACTACGGAAAATGCAGAGCACCGTCAGTTTTCCTTCTGTTGATGAACAAATTTTTAACAAGAAGGGTATCATGACTTTTCTGTGTGCCATAGAATGCCAATACATATTTTATCCATGCACTCCAGCAATTCGATCTATCGTATAATACGGAATTATTTGCACTACATAACCATCTTCGTGCGATACCGTTGCTTATAAAAAGTGCCGTTAAAAATACCTCAACTTAATATGCAAGTCACATTATTAGACATATTAAGTTACTAAAATAGTATGCATTCCGGGACAATCAATAAAGATATAATGCTTTTTGAAAAAAACATTGGGTTCGCTTGTAAATTGTCAAGCTGGTAATGCAAATCAGACTTCAGGCAAAATTAAAAATGAAAGTTGGGCTAATCGAAACAGAAAATTTAAGAATAAACGATATATAGAACGGGTTATATCCTGGGGGTAAAAGGATCGTAATTTTGCTGCAGTAGGTGCTGCAAGTAAAAGAGAGCATGTAAATGTTAATCATGGACCACGCATAAACCTGTGTTAACTTTTTGCCATTAGATACATTGAACAATCGAGGACAACGTGAAAGTTAATGACTTCCGATTATTATATCATCATTGAAAATGTTTGAAAAGATTTATTTCGCCTTTATTATCTTCTGCATTGTAGTAAAGGGTTCCATATTCTATTGGCCTGGACATACTCCTGCAGCCAATTAGACAATCATCGTTTTCTCCAAAACAGCAAACTGTCATTGGTGCAATGTTGAATAGTATATACTCAAGATTATGAACTTACAATACAGTTGCGAGGTCGCGCAAGCAATGTGGTTGTGCGTAAACTGTCTGATTGCATGCTTGCGCTGTGTTTCAGCCTGTTTCAGTCCATTCGGTAAGTCCCTCGCTTACTACCCAATTGTGACTCGAAATGTGTCAAGAAAACCCAACCTCACTAAGTAACCAATGTAATGCTTATTTAGAACAGTTTTTAATCTGGTGTAGGCTATTGTTCAACGAAATAGGTGCATTTTTATCCTCAGAGCCTTACACCGTTTTTCATAGCATTGTTTATGCTTGAATGGCAAAGATCACACAAGGGCTTTACACATTAATCCATTTTGCACAATTAGTGTTTACACATACTTTGCGTAGCCTTTGCGCATTTGTTTTTCATAGCAGTTGCAAGCAGACATAAGTATTTATCCGCATTCGGGATAGAACTGAACGGGTAGTCAAGACACCTGCATGAATATTTGGACGTGTAAAGTATTTTTTGTTCATAGTCTGGTTCAGATTAACATCCATAAGTTTTTGGTGCCTTATTGAGTCCAGATTTCTCTGACAAATTGATGGATAAGCAAATTGGTTGTTGATAATTTGACTGTTGATGAGGCCAACTAAGTCAATAATAACCATTTCAACTTGTACGCCTTAGTAATCAAGCATTCCCATCTTAATCAATGTCATTTTCCATCCTTTTGCACTCAGCAACCAAAAGATGCACGGATCAACAGACATCAATTATGGGTTTTGTGAATAGCACCTTAGACAGACTGTTTACCTTGACATTATTGAAACCTGTTCGAGGAGGTCAGTCGTTGGAATTTCAAATGAGGAGCCTGGCAGCAGCTGAAATAACCAACTGCGAGATGGCGAGCATTATCTATGAAGGAAATATAATACAGTTTTACTGTTTAGCTGAAATCCGCAAACTTTCTATCGATTTTAAAAGCATGGTAAGAAATCCTATTATAAGTATGCGTAAGAGTGACAGAATTCATCGTGATAGAATCTAAGATATTATATTTTCCTTATAATAAACTATTGATTCAGCGGTGCACGTTCTAAGTATTATACTTCGTTAACATTCTGCTCGTTCTCTTTTTATATTAAATTGAAGCAATATTTTTATATTTTACTATGAGAAAGCACCTCACGTTTGACCTCAATCGCCAAAAAGAATTCAAAACATGCTACAGTTTTCGTCAGAAAGCGTGACTGCGAGGACATCAGTCGCTTATTAATAGGGAAACTCCAAAACTAGTTGGTTTCGATTGACGAGACTTATGTGCCTTCATCTCACGCAAATAGCTCACCACAATGTAGGCGCAACGAGCGTCCATGCCTTTTCAAATTAAAAACTTGAAATGTTAGCAGGTCTAGAATTTTTTACCCAATCGTTATTTTACAAAAGACCCACAACAGTTTGTATGCTTAAACAATAACACCCTGAAAATCACATAGTATATGTTTATATGCTAAGTTTACTCTATCCTCATTGCGGTTTTTAATATTACTTAAACCATTTCGACTTTTCACATCTGTATTTCGTACTTTTTTTCCGTATTTTTTATACATGTCAGTGTAAGCTTTCAGAAAGCCAGATATCAGTGATTCCCTTTCGTATCACCTGGTTTAGACTTAAGTTCAACAACGTTAGCTGGTTAATGACCTGCAAGACTTATAAACGCCCGCAGGCTGACGCTGTAAATTAATATTTAATATTCTAAAAAGAGCCTGGCGTGTGAACACTGCACCTTATCATAGAAAGGTCTATATTTTAGTCAAAACCACCCTCCGATGACTTATGTTATACGGGAAATCGATTTTTGGATGTTTCCTTTTCGAGGTTGGCCAACTGGCTTCTTATCGGGCTATAATATTGAAAAGCACCTCATTTTCTTAACGCACGCAGGGAGAAAATTAAAAGGTGCATTCGAAATTATTCCTACAAAGCAGCTTAATTGTCATGCCGATATAAATACACAGTATGTGCTAACTTAATATTAAGAAATGTTTTCCGATAGCATATTTATTTGCATATACAACTTTCTTGTGGCTAGAGAATCTGCTTTTAAACCTCTACCGTTCCGAAGCCAATCGGAAAACTGCGGCGTTGAATATATAATTGTCAAAGTGTACACTGGGTATAGGTCAATCCACATAAGTTGTAATAATTGGCCGATCCGCATAACCGAAGGATGCGCTTGCATATGGCTGTTCTTCGAGCCGAACGCAGTTCGCTCTTCCCTTTGTGGAATGACCAATCTTAAAGCGATAAATGACGATTATGCTAGACTATGCTTAAATATTCTTTCTGTAAAGCATAAATTTCTATAATGTACCATGCGCCACATTTCTATCTATTTTATCAAACGGGTGGAGATTCTTGTTACTAGTATACTTTCGTGTGACACAATACATCTTAGTCTTATCACAGGTGGTATAACTTGCCTAAAGTATATATTATCCTGCCTTGCGCGTTTTTTGTATTCTATTAAGTATGCATTCTGCTCGTTTGAATTTCTTTTAATATTGAATTGAAGGACCTTTTTATTTCTTTCAAAGTATCTGATTACAAGAGGTTTTGGATTCATTTCATCGAAAGAAGTAACAAACCAGCTGCAATTTTCGTTAGAAAACGTTACTGCGAGGATAACGGTCACTTATTATGGAGACTCCCAACCCAATTCTTTTCGATTGACGGGTCTGACGTTCCCTAATCTCACGCAAAAGGCTCATCACATTGTGGGCGCAACGAGCGTCAATTTGTTTTCAAAGTGGAAACTTCAGATGCTTACAAACCTAGAATCTTTGATCCAATCTTCATTTTGCAAAATACCCACAATATTCTGTATACTTGAACAATAAAACTATGGAAAACGCAGAGAAGAATTTGTTATTTTAATCAGTCCAAGTAAATGTAATCGATATTCGGATCTTTGATATTGATAATGATAATGAAGCAAAAGTTATTTTACCTACTGTATTTAAGCCTTCAACAGGTTCCTTACACATTCTTTTTACAGGCTGCTATCAAACATGGCAAGTCCTACATGCAACCCCCATGACCAAATTCAACTTAGTAGTAAGCATGCAGGATGGCAAGTGCTGCAAGCAACCTTCCGCCATTTGAAAAATACTGGTAATCACTCGTAAAACAACGCTGAGTAGGGTAACAAAACTGTTTATCATGCATTCCAATTTACATTATTGTCAGCCATGGTAGGGTGTCAACTCTGTGATAAGCTTTTTTCTGACCGTTGCAAAAAAAACTTGATTCTGTAAAAATGGCTACTTACGAAGTATGCACTTTTATCATTGATTTGAGTGCCTTTTTAAATTGGAATATATAGTATGGAAAGCATGCACGATAAAATCCTATCTTGCACTCGAGTGTAGCAGCAGTTTCTGCGGCTATACTTGAGTCAGGTAACTCAGACCGATGAAGGGTAATAACCCAAAAATACGCGTATTTCAGAGTCCTTACGTTTGTCAGTAATAACAATTGGTTATCTTGCACTTATTTGATAGCAAATTAAATCATGGGGTTCTTCGGTTTAAAAAAAACTTTCTTAAGAGCTGAATGATTATGAAGCCTACCGACTGGTAGGAATGAATTCACACTTTAGAACCTCAGTGGTGTGTTCTTTCTGTGTAAGGAAACATAGGTTCTTGTCTACGAGTTGACGAAGTGTTTGCAGAGGTCTCATAGAATTTTGCGAAAGGATAGTACGCCTTCTTTAAATTGGTGCAAATAATGTTTTTTTATGACCGTGATATATTTACACATAATAAATCGTATAAGTCAATTTGTTATGCTGCCTTTAGTGCATAAACTGTGTTTTACTGCTATTTCAATATTCTTTGACATATATGTGAGATTTTCCCCTAAGTGTAGGTGAAAACGTCCTTTTCCTTAAACAGGATGTACATATTGCGCAGATGTAAAACCTTGACTTCGAGTGAAGCAGTCACTATAGACAGACAAAATAAATGATAGGAAACCATCCTTCTTACGCAGTTAGTATTTACAATATACACGTTTTGCTGATGATCAGAATGGAGCTCGTTAAAACGCCCGTATCTTATTATGACCGAAATGACTCCACACTATGCTGCATGATAATTATTATCACAATTCCAGTCAATACTGATGAGCGAAAGAGTGTCACTCATTCGCATACGTCGACATGTTGCGTGATCTTCGGTGACTAGTGTCAATTGTGCACGATAGCTGCTTGCGGGAAAAACAAGGATAAATGTAGCAGCTCAGGGATAACGAATTTTCCATTTGAATTGAGAGTGTCGGCTTAATCGATTGTGGAAATTGTACATTTTAGGCCGCTGTAAAGGAGGTGCACCTTTATATTTGGTTCTATTCCTCTTAAGCATTGTAGTGTGATCTGTATATCGGCGTATTTTAGGTAATCACCCTCGGTGTTTCATGTGTAGTTGTTTGCTTATAATGTCCAATAGATCGAGCAAAGGAATTGAAACGCTCTTCCGATGACGGTGAGTGTTCTGACTTCTGAAAATACCTCCGCATTTTCGGTTGCTTGAAACCAATACTCAAAGCAACAGAGTTGTTCATTATGTACGTTAAAGCCTGTTAAAATATAAGAATGGTGAGGTTTTGCATTAAAATGCAGCAAAGTTTCTTCAGTTCACTGTTGTTGTCATCAATTGGCTGGTTTCTGCTGGAGTTCTGTGCTTGCGATACATCTGCTGGTTTCCAAGTACCTCATATTTAAGAGATGAGAAAATCCTTATTGAGAAAGGAAATAGGATTAAACAAACAAATGTTTTCTTTCAGTAAAAAAGCTTCAGGCATTTATACCTGTTACCAAGGGGAAGGCTTAAGTTTAACGAATGCTCTAGCCAAATGCACTATGATGGTTTAGCCGGAAGCTATTGGATTGAATACACGTGCATCCAGTTACCCGCACAGCCTACTACAACGCATGAAATCCACTAATTCCACAGTTAGCTGACTGCTTCCCTTCAATGCACTAAATTACCGTTAACATTTAGTGGGGTGAATTTCCTAAAATTGGCATTATAATCAGTTAATCAACTTAAAATTGGATAGTACTGTCAGCCATACATCGTCTAGAAAGCAGGCGATCTGGTCTGTTCCTAAAACAGCCTTTAGGCTACAAGCAGTTTGTGGTGGCGAAGCCAAATCGTTAAGGGGCAGCAAATATACTAAGGCTGCCACGATTGAACCCTTGCAAGCATTAATATGTCGCCGAGACCGTCAAGGTTCCCTCGTCAGCCTTCGTCTAGTAGCACGTGCATAGACCTTCCATCGGCCTAGGCAGAACGGAGATTGAACCTTCCCACGCTGCTGGCAATGCCAATGAAGCGGTTAAAAACGCCAATGCTAATCATCAGTTACCTTCTTGCGGACTCCTGGAAGAAAAAAGACAGGCATTTTTTACGTTTGCCGTAGCACAGTGACCGTTTCTGATGAGTCGCCTGAGCATATATCCTTAACATCGAGTGAGGAAAAGTCATCGTCCACAGGCCGCATATACACATATCAATAAAATTTACACGGGAGTATTATATGTACTAATTGGTTAGCCCAGGTTTACTTTCGCCAGACTGCTTTCTTTTAGTAGGACTGACGAGAGGACAGTGAAATCCGTTTACGTCCTCCAGCGCTTGGTAGTCCTGATCGTTTTCACTGATCTTCATGTCGTACAGTGTCTTTATATCATCCATGAAAGGGACCGTACAGACAGGAACTGAAACTGTTCGAACTTTCTGGCCAAATTGGCACTGTGAAATGCAGTATTGTTATTCTACTCATGTAGAAAAGCGCACAGTTCCATATGGATTCACCGGTAACAACAGTCTGGTCGGTCAGGATTTTCAGGCCATCCAAGTAAAATTAATATTGCGGCCAGGAAAGACTTAGTCAGGCAAAACCACGTAAGTAAGGGCTTTATGCATGACTTTACATTTAACTCGCGTGAGACCCTCAATTGTTTCTCGCAAAGGCGTCACTCACACTAAGCCCCAGCGTACGTTTCGACTCATGCAAGCATTATAAAAAACCTGCTACGGTTTCTCGTTAGTAGAATCAATTAATTAGCATTTCTAACACAGTACAGCAAGAAGAATACCGATGACTAACGTGGCAGCAGTTTACACAATTAAAACCAGGTGGTGGAAAAATCGGTGTGTTCAGTGAGATCTGACCGCGTGAAAGCCGCCTTTTTGCAACTCGAATGCACAGTTCTTTAGAGATCCTATTATCGGATGTAAGAAGTCTTGAAAACTGTGCACCTCTCCACGACTATTTAGAGATGAGTGTAATGTAAAGACTTAAATAAAAATCAAGGCATATTTTTCTGCCTGATTTATTTTAGCTAGAGAACCACTCTACCCACAACGCTCTAAAGTATTGTCCGGAAAACATCCGAGGAAGGAACATGAATGCATAAACAGAGTGCTAAACAGATTTTTTAGATAAATTTGTCAACCAGTCGGCCTTTTTACATTTCAACACTATTCGGAAAGTTTGTACAAGGGTACGGAAGATCGTATATCATATGTAAAGTGAAGAGCAAAATGTGGGTAGATGACTTAGCACACATTTGGCGTTGTTCGTCTTGTTCATTGAGTCAACTTGAGGTATAAGATTATGTAAACTAGCAATAAGCGCTGTACTGGGCAGCATACTTGGGGCAAACTGGGCTTAATGTGGCCAAATACAACGTTTGTTGATATCCACGGAATGTTTTCTACGCTAGTAAACGCTGCGGAAAAAAATCCGTGTTTTTGCGGGTTGCACTGTCAAACATTATAATAAAATGTGGAAACATTTTACTGATAAAAATTCAGAGAACAGACAATTTGGTTTTGCGTTCACGCAACAAGTACAACATGAACATTTTCTATTTATGGAGCAGCATCAATAAAAAAAACCCTCTTACCAAATGCGCAGAATATTTTAGTATTCTCAAAATATGTCTTTATATTCTGCGTTTTTTACAGCCTTTGTTTACTATTAGCGGTAAACACAAAAGATTTCCTTTCTCAGAATATATATTCTAATTTTAGAGCAGAGAAAAAGCTAGCAAATATTTTGACTTCATCTTCAAAAAGTGTAAACTATACAGATATTTCGAAGTTGAAATATCAAAGTAAAATCGCTTTTGAAGATGAAATTTTTTATGGAAAGCCCTTTAAGTAATCATAAGTATATCTATTCGTGAATTTTGTTGTGTAGCTTTATTTTACTCGAGAGTGTTGATGTGTTTGGGTGCTTTTTAAACACTGACACCAGCAGACAACCGCATAAAAAGAATTTTTAAGACATCGCTCTTTATTCAGATGCTTTCAATAAATACCAAATTTTGAAGGTTTTGGTAAGCTTTTTACATCTATTCCATGTAATTGGCCAATCGACTGAAGCCAGTGAAACTCATCAAGCGTTAATTACCACTTTTAATAAAGACCTCAAGCTCATCGTGAAGGAAATCCTAAAACATTTCAAACAAATAAAGCCGAAGGAAATTTTTCTTAGTGTACAAAAATACAGCGATGCCGATTGCACCCGATAATTTCATTGCATGTCAGCACGTGAGTTTACGAAATATCGTAATCCTCTGACATCCCAGTAGAAAAAACCAAGCAAAGGTCTGACTGCCTTAGTCTCGCATAACTCAAGCAATGTTTAGACGGAAGAAACGACTAGCGATTCTGGTGTAAAAGTGTTGGAGTACATATTTGAAGTTTGGGGTGTTCGGTAACCACCATAAATTACATTGTAGGCGCTATAGAAGAATATGTATCCGAGCATTTAACTAAAATATTTTTTCAACAGAATTCCGGCTGGGCTGTTTCAATCATTCGGTTCTTTGCATTTTCATGTTTCCTCTACATCTAAACTGGAGGCGTAACTGGTACGGCCGATTTTCATATTTTCCGAATTTTCCCTTTTGTTATAAACCAGGTATTTTAAAACCGCATAATATCCCTTGATAAATTACACGCAGGAGTTTTCTTGGGTGGGGTGGAATTAATCTCCGCATTTCCAGGTTTGTCGACAGCGATTCGAGCTCAAGGTAAGGTCGATTCGAGCTCGATTGGAGCACGAATAGGATGAGGGTAAACGTTAGGGGTTAGGATTAGGGTTATGGCTAGGGTTAGAGGTTAGGGTAAGGGTTACGTGTTAGGCTTAGGGTAAGAGTGAGGGTAAGTGTAAGGGGTAGGGTAAGGGTTAGGGCAAGGGTTAGGGTAAGTTTTTAGGTTTAGGGTTAGGGCAAGGGTGGGATAGTGATATCGTATGTAATTAGCCCGAAGTTTCTGCTTAATATTGCAAAAAGTCTACAAAAGTCCATTATTACTGGGTGTTGGGCTAAGGTTGAATTTTGGAATAAAACTCCACATTTCCAGGTTTTTCGACAGCGATTCGAGTTCGATTCGAGCTCATTTCTATCTCGGTTGTTATTTCGCGCCTTTTTTGGATATACGCGCCCAACGCTGTCGACATATAGCCACCGCATTACATTGTTCGACAATATTTTACGACCTTCTTACTTATTTTCGCAAAATCTTTTTTGGTAATTCAGTGTAACCAACTCAGGGCTGATAACATCAACCGCTGTAAATCACATTCAGTGGAGGCCTACAGTGAAATTACGGTGCTGTGAAAAAAACCCGTTCGCACATTTAAACGAGGTTTTGTGTAGTCAGCGAAAGTGGTCTATAGATTGGAAACACTGCCACACCCCAAACCACTGGGATATCGGTTCCTTTATTCAAAAGTGAGACATTTTCCATATTCCTGCGATATCACTTGTTGTAGATGACGACGGAGAGCGACAGATTGGCTATGTTGTAAGATCTGGATGGCGTGGACCATTGGACACGGGCGAAAATGTAATGTATGCAAAACAACCTGCTCAATGTTGGCAAGGCGTGTAAGGCCTATCGTAGACTCCATCAGACGGGAGTCTCTTTCACACAGCGGGGTTATCTGGCATGTGATACACGTAGTACACTGAAGAATGGCAAGTCAGAACGAATAAAAATTGTGAAGACATGTCATTGACGTTAAATGGTCGCTCCTCAGTCGCTTGTTGCATGTGATAGGTCGTGTATTCATGGACGTTATTGCTCCGGAATTCAAACGCATTAGCAGACATAACTGGTCTTGTTCAGATATTTTCCGGCTATCTTCACGTGCTCGTAGACTGATATTGGACTGCCAACCTAGCGGGCATTATATACAGGCATTAACATTAACCAGTACAGTCTGTGGACGGTGAAAATTGATGAACATATACAAAATCGGTAAATTTCCTATATAATTTTTACAGCAAGGCGCAGAATATAAACTGAAAACATAGGAGTTAAAAACGAAAATTCTAAATTATTTTCATCGTAATCTTTAGCATCATATTCCCTGTTATCGTCCTATCGCTTTTGCGAAACCGTGTACGGACATCCTGCTGTTTTTTCAGGCTGGTCGCAGGTTTGTCGACAATGCGCAAAAACCCGTTTAGTGTGACTCAAGATCTAGGTGTCCTTTGATTGTTTAAGTTCAGCGAAGATACCTATTCAAGCATTCAAGAAGAAAAAATAGGCGAACAAACGTTTTCGGTTAATTCATCATCAGGCCTATACAATAATATAAAGGGGGTAGAGTGAGTTAAAGCTTAAGCAACCATTTAACGGTATTTAATGGGGGAGGAGAAGAGGAACTGTTAAGAGAGATCAAACGGGGATAGGGGGGAAGAGGGAGTGTCCCAAAAATTATTTCATATCAACTGATAGTCTCGTAGCTTCACGTCTTGACACCAGTTGACACTGTCTACTCATTACCTTGCGGCATGCTAGGTGTGCGGACGGATGTTGAGTTCGTTTTCGACCACAGGAGCCTTAGGGCCAACACAAAGGCTTTCTGCGCACACAATATCAGGTTTGTGGGTCGAATGGCCACGGCTTCCGCCGTCGCAGGTATCCATTGACGCAGGAATTTGGAGTGTTTCGCTAGTACTTTATACAAGACTTGAAACGATTGGTTTACGTCTACCCGGTAACCCCTGTCAAACAAGTGAGCCAAAATGACACTAGATATTGACTTGACCTCGCCTTTGTTTAGCCAGGCAGGATGGTGTTCCCACATGCATTTGGAAAACCGCCTAGTTATTTGAACACAATATCTTGCCCCACAGGAGCATGAAAAATTGTAGATACACATTGATGAGGTCTGGAACGGGAATCTCTATTTGCCTTGTCCAGTAATACTAGTCGGACTCGAGTGCCATGCTTCGATACCATCCCTCGCTTGCCTCGTATCGCCGCAAGCGTCTCTTCATCTAACACTACCGCCCAATCACACCCCTTTCGCTGTGACTTTGGCAGCCGAAACCTCTAATGCGACTTTCTCAGCTCTAACTTATCATTTATGCCGGACGAACAACTGTTTGAAATTTCTCGAGTACAACTCGAGTTTCCAAAGATCTTTATTTTTTAACCATATCATCTCGGAATGCAACTTCGTTAACTTATCCACCTACTGTAGGTCTGAAGAGATAGTTTGGTACGCATAACTTAGAAGTAAAGTCAAAGCAACTTAATAAAAGAAAGAGTTCATTAAAATTCACTAAAACATTTCACAATATTTTCGAGAAAGCAGACAAATGAAATCGACTCAAAATTATCCAGTTAATCGCTTAAGAAAAATAACTTTGGATCGTTTATCATAAAAAATAAATGCAGAAGTTAAAACGAATATAGGAGAGCAACTGGAAATTAACTTAACATTTAAAACAACTAGAAGAGTTTTGTTAGGTGTGAGAGGCCGTAGAGAGTGGTTTAACTCCATAGAGCAGGTAACCGAAATTACTCAAGCCTTCATTCATTCATGAATTTGATTTTTTTAAATGCCCATAGACGGGATCAAAATGTGTAGCTTTTGCAATCGACTAACGAAAGAGTTTATAATAAAATACAGTAAGATACAGTAAGATCCAGTTAGATACATATGCATCATCGCAACCTAAGAGACAGAATCAGAGAAAAATTATTTTACAGCAGGCCCCTGAGCGGTCATACAGCGCTTGATCGGGCAAAGTTTTAAGGAACTACAGGGTGTATGGCACCGTTCCCAATATAAATCAGTCTCACAAAAAATGACGCACACTAATATTTTCGGGAACTGGTTGGTGACAAATTTCGTCAAACATGAGTGGTGTAAGGAAGAAATGACACTTATCGACTATCCAGCGGAAGTTAATACTTGTAGACGTTAGAGTACTGGAAACTCTTGCTTTTGTTGCTACCGAAAGTGTCAGAACACCTTGCACTCATTGTTTGCTGGAACAGTGGCGGAGCGTACTTAACTGCCAATGCCAGCGTAGCGTATCGCTAGCAATTCTCGCGAATTTGGGGCAACCTTCGTTCGGAAGTACAACTTTTCAATTGCATTAAGCGATTAGAAAATTAAGCGAAAATCCCAATATTGTGTATTACCGCACCAGTGGTCATAAGGATAATATAGTTTAGGCATATATAACTTGTCCTTTGGCTATATTGGCGAAACGTCAATGATGCATCTCTTAATACTGACATATTAAAGGCAAAAACGGCCTAGTAAGGAACTTGCATTCACAAGTGAATTATAAATTAAATAAGCAGAAATGTGTTTCTTGTGCGCAAAAGTTTATATTAGTAAAATAAGGAAATTTAAAATTTTATTCTATTGATCCGCATTGCCCCATGCAATGCACTCTTAACGATATATTTCACTAGTTTAAATGGTTAGCTTCGCTCCTATGTACTGTATGATTAAACAGCTGACTCCGTTTCCTTAAAAAACTGCTGTGACAGTGCAGGAAGATTTAAACCGAATCCCCTTAAGTGTGTCTCATAACAAACAACCAATAAACAAAGCATGATTTTCCAACAATGGCTCCGCGTTCTACATTTGGCTGCCTTTGATTGGTGTGCTACTGAAAAGTTTGTATAATGCCTCTGGCTGAAGAGCCTGTTTTGAGGTAGCGCGGATCATGTTGATTAGCGTGAAGGTTTTGTTTGCATTTCTGTGCTGTGTTTCTGCCCTTGTTAACTTACTCAGTAGGTCACCTTTTCAAAACCACAGACGCGGCTCTATATGGAAGAAGAAAACTCATGTGTATTCAACAACCAACAAGCCGGTTATGGCATGAGCGGTATAAGTATAAGGTGTCTAAACATGTTGAAAGATATATCACCGTGCTAACTTTACAAATTATTTGAAGAAAAATGATTAAATTTGACTTGAGTTTAAAGCACATACCTTTTTCTGTACAACGGATTATTTTTCGATTAAGGTTATTTATTACAAGATCCGTAATAAACGTGCGAATGCAAAAAAAGCCACGTCTATGATCATTTTTTTCAATATTTATTATTCTCCTGTATGTTCCATTTCTAAATAAGGCTTGAGCGGAATCTATTGTTGACAAAAAAACTATATGTCAACATGACTTACCTTCAATATAGCCTTCCGTTGGCTGTCTCCACGGTTACATGTAGAAACAAGTTTACGTGCGCGACCAGCTGTCCGGTAAAAGAAAACGTTTTTCCAAGAATGTTTTTTTTGCTGCATTTTTTTGCAAACAAACATCACCGAATAGCAATATATTATTTTTTTTAACTTCTAGCGCTGCTTGTTCCTAAAAATTAATGAGATTCCTTAAACTTCGCTTAAGTTCCATTTGATCAACTTCGCACAAAATATTCCGGTCCTAGAATGGAGGATTATTTAATCTTTTATTCCTAATTATGGAACTCTTCCACAGCACAATGTATATATGAAGTTTCGTCCTGTCCCTCCTTATAGCATACGGAATTCCTTTTATACACACATACATATGATTAAGCAAAAGTGAGAATCTATTTCCCCCATTAACTACAAATAAGAGGGCCGTTTTCCAAATATAAGCCTTTCTTATTATAAAATATACTCAGTTGATCAAAATAACCTGTCCATATATATGCTAAACTACCAAGTTAAATTATTTCCTGAAATTTGTTTGCAGGATTTGCAGAACTTTAGTTCTAAGTAATGGGTTTAAGCAAAACGCGAGACGAAACCAAAGGTTCCTGACATGTCCCCACCTTTCAAATTTTCTTTCCTTCAGACCCCCCGATCTGAGAACATTCCTGCCCTTCTTGAACACTTAAAAATCAATTCACGCTTCAGTTATATTAACACTTTTTGAAATAAAATTTCTACTATGTGTTTTCCTCTTGACACTGTTTCGATTGTACAGCAGCTGCCGGACCAGATGGCGTCTCCGCATTTCTCCTTAAATCTTGCTCTTTTCAATTAGCTCATGTCTTGGCACATCTTATTTATTTATCTTTAATGGAGTCCAAGATTCCTGACGGTCGGCGTTCGATCAAAATCACTTCTTACCCGAAAAAAAAACACTTCAACGGGTCCCAAATCCTTTCGCCCAATTATCTGCTCTCCTGCACTCCTTAACCTTACAGAACAAGCAGCTTTGGACATCATTAAGCCGTGTTCATCCAAATTTTCTGATCTTTTGCATGCTGCGTATAAGGCTAGGCGAAATACACTAGACGATGTTGCTCTGTTATTCCACTCTGCTCTTAGAGACTTGGACAAGGCCTGTCGTTCATACGCATGTGCCTTTCTCGACTAATCCTCAGCCTTCAACAAGATCCCACGAAATGTTCTTCTTAATAAAACCTCTGCATGCGGCTCTCCTGGCTGGGCCGTCTCTTGGCTTGGGGACTATTTTACTTCCAGTACCCAATTTGTACAGAGCGGGAAGCGAAAATCCACGATCCTTCCCAACCATTGTGGAAATCTTCAGGGGTCTATATATTCCCCTCATCTTTTTTCCTCCATACTGATGACCTTAGATCTCCAAACGCATGTTGTTGGTTGTCAGCCATCCTCTCAAAAGCCAGACCCATCTCCAAACACTGAAGGATGGACAGGACCATGTCACAGCATGGTCGTCAGAAAATGGCCTTTTACTTACTGAGTGGAAGTCAGTCCAGTGTATATATAGGCTGCGAACCTCTTCCAGTCCTATAACTATCGATTTTTTGCCCAACAAGGTATCCTCCTTCCAATACCTTGGTGCAACAATAGCTTACAACCTCTCTTTACTCTACATATTAAAGACCTTTTCATTAAAATCCGCAAACCTTTATATTATATCCGCCACTTGCTTTAATTTCGCACCCCGCAAGCCCTCATCTTGCGTTTTATAGATTCTTCTATCCTCCCTCTCATTCTTTACTGTTCTCCAGTTACCCTTCCAGCACTACTCAAAAATACTTTATTATTATTAAACGTATTCTTCGCATGCTCTTTTCAGCAGCCGGCTATTCCTATGTTTTTTTAGCTGACCTTATAATTCAGCGCAATTATAAATCCGTGAAGAATTTCGTGGACCGTATTCTCAGTGAGGACGCTCACCCTCTCCACTCCGAACTAATGGCTGCGAAGTCTTCTCGTACGACGCGCCGAAACTTCCGACATATGACATGTCGTATATCGGCCCACCAGAACTCGATACTCTCAATCTTAGCACGCTTCCTCACGTGTGAAGAAACGAAATTGAGAAGCTGAAGGCCGACCTGACTCCATAACTGATGTGGTAACCATGTCGACTTCTTATTTTGAGTTTTTTGTGATCTTTGACCGTTTACTCTTGAGTTTTTGGACCCCTTAAATTACTTTAGTTCTTGCTTTTCGTGAATGGAGCCATTACTTTGCTGACAGTTTGATATAACCATCAAAATAAAGCTCTCATCATCATCAAATTTATGAACTATGGTAAGTGTTGTAAGCAATTTTCCGCAATTTGAATGCTTGACTACCAAGATAAATTTCGTCATGAAGCTTGCATTCAGGAATTGACAAACTTTATATTAGCCTGTGAGCAGCAGTAGTTATTGTTGGTTACTAATTATTATCAATATCAAGGATCGGGCTGTCGATTGCGTTTACTTAGTCTGCTTAATATAAAGAAATCTACAATTTTATGTCCACGGTTTTATTGTTTTAGAATACACAATATCGTGGGTCTTTTGTAAAATGAAGACTGGATAAAATATCATAATTTTCTTAGCATCTGAAGATTCCACTTTTAAAACAAATTGACGCTCTTTGCGCCCACAGTGTGGTGAGCCATTTGCGTGAGATTAAGGAACTAAAGACCCGTCAATCGAAGTGAACTGAGTTTGGACGTTGCCGTAATAATATGTGACTGCTTTCCTCGCAGTAACGTTTTGTAACGATATCTGTAGCCTTTTTGTTATTTCCTTCGGTTGATTGGGACCAAGACCTCCTGCATTCACATTCTGTACAGAAATAAAAGTCCCTCAGTTTAGTACAAAATATTCAAATTGGCAGAATATTATAAGAAGTAGAATACAAAATAGCATGCAATACAGGTAAATATATACTTGTAGGCAAATTGTACAATCTGCGATAAGAATATGCTATATTCTTTAATTCTTTGGTATGCTAGTAATTGGAATCGCCACGCATTTGATAGAAAAGACATAAATGTGGCGCATGGTACATTACAGAAATGTATGCTATATATAAAGTATACTTTAGGTCTAACTTCATCTGTCTTTTTATCTATTTTAGATCGTTCATAACACAGAGGTAGAGCCGGCTGCGGTTAGCTCAACCAACCACTAAATGCCAATGCATCCTTCGGATATGTGAGTTGGCCAATTATTAGGACTAATTTGGACTGATAGGTGCCAAGTGTAGCAGTTTAGAGTTATATAGTAAATGCTACAGGTTTCTGAATGGCATCAGCACGCAAGATGTCCGGAGGTCGAATTTGTCGGCATTCCGATCTTGGTAGCAACCAAACACACCAAATTTTTATAACGTTCACAAAAAAACGACAAAAACAAAACTCATTAAGCATATGGTTTAAAAGCACATTATCTTGCCATCAAAATATTATCTGTACAAATTAACATGCGTTTGAAAAATTTTTCTAAATGTGCAGTTAGCGTAGCCTGCGTAATTATATCAGCAGCACATTAAAACTGCTTTTTAGGAATAAGTACGAATACTCCTTTCAATTGCACACCTACTTGCGTTAGGAAATTCAGGTACTTTTCAATATTTTAACCCGATAAGTTGCCAGTTGGCTAACCTCGAAAAGGACAGACCAGAAAACCGATTTCCGGTATTACCTTAGTCATCGGAGGGTTATTTTGACTAAAATATAGGCGTTCCTATGATGAAGTGCAGAGTTCACACTTGAAGCTCTTTTGAGAAAATTTAATATGTTTTTAAAGCGACAGCCTGCAGGTTTTATTAGGACTTTTAGGTCATTTAACAGCAAGCGTTGTTGAAGTGAAGTCTAACGCAGGTGATACGAAAGGAAATCACTGAAATCTGGCCTACTCTAGGTTTCCACAGAAAATAAAAAGTATGCTAGAGAAATTACGAAATACAGGTGTGATAATTCTTCAGAAATTGAATGTTTACGTCAATATGAAGGATTGCAAAGCATATAGAATATGCTCAGGATATTAAAATCTACCATGTGATTGTCACTGTTTAATTGTTTTAAAAATACAAAGTGTCGGTTTTTTTTAAAATGAAGATAAGGTAACATGTTCTAGACTTGCTAGCATTTTAAGTTTCCACTTTGAAAACCCATTCACGCTCGCTGTGCCTACATTTTAGTGAACCATTTGCGTGAGATGAAGGAGCATGAGTCCTGTCAATCGGAATCAATTAGTTTCGTTGTTTCTCTTATAATAGGTGACTAATATTCACGCAGTCTCCTCCTCTGGCGTATACTATAGCATGTTTCTAATTATCTTCGGTGATTTGGGTCAAACATAAGGTGCTTTCCCATAGTGAAATATAAAAATGTTGCTCCACTATAACAAAAGGCAAGGATCAAAAAGTCTACGATGTATAATACTTGAAAATGTACCGCTGGATCAATATTTTTATATGCAAAATATACTTTCTTACATTCTATGACGATATATTCTGTCACGCTTACGCAAACTTAGAAAAGGATTTCTCACTAAGTTTATAAAATTGACAGAAAGTTGGCGGATGTCAGCTAAACAGTAAAACTCTATTAAGTCCTTTCAAAAATGCCCGCCATCTCGCAGTTTGCCAATTCAGCTGCTGCCAGGCTCCTCATGCGAAATTCTAAAAGCTGACCAAACCCAACAGCTTTCCATAATCTCAAGGGAAACAATCCGTCTAAGGCGCTATCCACAAAACCCATAACTGATGTCTGTTGATCACTGCATTGCTTGGTGTTTGAGTGCGAAAGGATGATAAATGACATTAATTAAGGTGGGAATGCTTGATAAGTAAGGCGTAAAATCTGAAATGGTTATTAGTGACTTTTTTGGCTTCACCAACCATCAAAATATCAACAAAAAGATTGCATATTCGTCGATTTGTCAGATAACGTTGACCCATTAAGGCCCCGAGATTTTAAGGGTGTCCCTCTGAACAGGACTATGATCAGAAATACTCCAGACGGACAAGTACTGACGCAAGTGTCATGACTACCCATTGCATTTGATTCCGAATGCGGATAAATGCTTATGTCTGCTGACAACAGCTATGTAAAAAAAATGTGAAAAGGCTACGCAAAGTATGTGCAACATACATGGGAGAACACACGGTTTGTTGGCAGCTGCCCAACTAGAAAAGGCCGTTAATTCCTAGAAGCAATGCACTCAGACGAGGCATGCATCCACAGGTATATTAATTTGGACGCTATTTATGGTTACCTAAAAGCTGATTTAAATACGCAGCACTAAATCACAGATGACAGCCGAAATACGGAAAACAGACAAAATTTACGAACACGGCCCAAAGCTCCTACAAATCGGCGCATATGCACGAGGAATATTGATTTTCTCAACGTTCAAATAAGAAAGTTGTTCGTATGCGAAAATATTCGCGGTCCAGAGATAATTTTACCTTCATTTTCCCCAGAAGAGGAAGAAGAAGAGGAGGCGATTCCTGGGACCTGGTTATAATTAAGCTGACGTTTCGGAAACTCTCTCGTCTCCATTGTCAGAGCCATGTCCGTTTCCTGCCGTTTGTCTTGAGAGAACGCGTCCTATCTTAAGTCGGGTTTCATAACGGTGCCTCTTACGCGCGTGTAAATCGATTGGACCGATCGATTGGAGGTGGTTGTTTGAATTTCCCTCTTCCTCGCGGGCGCCTTCACGGGAATGAGTGCCACCTTTTTTACACGACTCCTGATAATTGAGACTTTCTTCCTTCGTGGGTTTTATGGTCGTTTGCGTCTTTTTCGCCTTTGCGGGCGCACCCACGAGCAATTGTGCCATATCGTTTAGGAGATCCTTGTTCGTTGACACGTTCCTCGTTTGTGGGTGTCGGCCGTCTGTCCTGTTTGCCTTCTTTTGCCTGGCCTGTTGCCCCGTTTCGGGCGGCGGTGAGCCCTGCGCGAAGCGCTTGGTAGGCCGGATGAAGGTCCATGGCTCTGTTAAGTGTGCCATTGGAGGACCAACATTCCAATAGTAATCTGGCCATCTTGCCATTGGCTCGGCCTACTATTCTTGCTTTTTCAAAGGCGAAAGTGTGGTTCTCCTGCTGTACATGCTCATAGACCATAGACAGTTCATTCTTGTATTTGATTGCGAGCTGATGCTCATGCAATCTCGTGCCCAGGCGCCTGCCCGTTTCACCAACATACCTTGCATTGCAATTTTGGCATGGTAAGCTGTAGACCACTGACAATTGTTCTGTCAATGGAAGCGGGTCTTTGGGCTTCATCACCTGCTGTCTGATAGTGGATTCAGGTCTATGGGCCACACCAATCCCAAAAGGTTCAAGGCTTCGCGCAGTCGCCTCTGAAACGTTTTTTGATGTAGGGGATTGCGAGCCAAAATTTGGGGTCTTCTCCTTTTGACCGCTCAGGGTGCGGCTTCTTGAGGCATCTGCGTATGAAGGACTTCGGATAACCTTTGGCTTGAAATAGTGTATATAAGTACGCAATCTCCTCCTTCCTCCCTTTGTCGTCGCTGCAGTGTGTCTGAATGCGTTGGAAGAGGGTCCTAACACAACTGCGTTTAGGACCAACGGGGTGATTGCTTCTGAAGTGGAGAATGCGCATCGTGTTAGTTGCCGTGCGGTAGACCGTTGTCCTTATCTTCCCGTTTTCCAACCTTGTCACTTGTACGTCGAGGAAGGGTAACTGATTGTTGGCCTCTTCTTCCATAGTGAACCGGATGTCGGGAAAGATAGAATTCAACAGCTCCTTAAAAGCCTGCACTTTGCTCCTTTTGATGATAACAACCGTGTCGTCCACGTATCTGGCCCAGAATTTCGGGGGAGAAGAGCTGAAGACCAGTTGCTCGAGCCGCTGTAAAACAGCCTCGGCAACAAGGCCAGACAGGGGCGAGCCCATTGGTGTCCCCTTCTTTTGTTCGTAGATCTGGCTATTAAACGTGAAGAAAGGTTTTAGACACTGTTCCAGGAGCTCGATTATATGAACTCGCTTGAGCTTTTGGTTTGTTTCATCGTATTTCTCTTGGAGAAGACTGTCAATCGTGTCGATAGCCAGAGCGGGTGGAATAGAGGTGAACAAGGAGGTCACGTCAAACGACACCATCACTTCGTCTGCCTCCACTTCCAGATGTTGGATGCGGGTTAAAAATTCTTTAGCAGACTTTGCGGTCCATTGTGAATCCTTGGTAAGGAAGCACAGTCGCTGGTACAGCCACTTCGATAGCCCAAAAGTTGGGGTGCCACATAAGGATACGATAGGGCGTAAGGGTACTCCAGGTTTGTGCACCTTTGGTAGGCCGTAGAAACATGCCATTGCAGCATCGGTCGTATTTGCAGCTAGCGCTTCCCTTCTTGTCAGAGCACCCGACTTCTTCAGCTTGTCGATCGCCTTGTTAATGTTGTTCACGAGCCTTTTGAACTCGGTGGCAGTCGACGGTGTATAGGATTCCTTGTCCATCAAAAGGTTGTTAACTTTTGTTTTATAATCCACCTTATCCATGACGACTGTTGAGCGTCCTTTATCGGCGGGTAGGATGACGATATCCTCCATTTTTCGTATTTTTAAGAGTTCTCGTTCTTCAGCTCTAGAAAGCGTGGTTTGGTGTTTGTGTTGAAGGAGTAAAGTTGTCACTTGTTGCCGCATGGCGTTTTTACACTCCTCACTTGCCTCACATTTCTGGAGCGCCGATTCGTAGGATGCGATGAAGTTTTCTGGTCGAGCATCCTTCGTGTTGAATTTTGCGTCATAGGATAACACTGCTAGTTGTTGTGAAGAGAGTGGATGGGAAGACAAATTGTGGACCAGGTCTCCATCCGAAGACGGTTGCTTTGATGGGACAGTCTTCTGAAACTTG
>JAYGXS010000515.1:0-24762 GCA_036362985.1 Ligula intestinalis
CCCGCCGGGTGGGCCTCAATCCCGGCGGCGAGGAGGAGGAGGAGGAGCAGCATAGTCAGGAGGGGCTGCTCTGTCATTAAAAAAATTGATGGAGAGGAAAAGAGATGGATCCACCATAGGGAGGTTTGGTGTAGCAGACCTTGGCCGCCCTGAAGGTGGGTGGGAACGCGGTCGAAGACGCGTCTGCTGTGGTTCCGGTGTGGTATCGGGTGGCAGTGGCCACTGGCGATGCCAGGGCTGGTCCTGACTGCGTCCAGCCAGGCTTGAGAGTCAACTGAGCGTTGTGTGGGGTGATGACCGTTGCTTTTACATAACTGCGAAGCGAGTTCAAGTGTTCTGTCATTGGTGTGTTGCAATTGTATCGGCGACCTCCGCTCGGCTGCATCGGCCGAGTAGTGGTGTATTTCACGTGGCACTTAGGCAGGCGTACGTATTTGGACGCGCGTGTAGCTGCGGGCGTGTGCGCACGTGTGTACGGACTGAGTAAGCTGAGGTCAACTGTCGGGTCGGTCGGTACGCCGAAGAACAGGGGGGCGTTGACGCAGTTGCTATCGGTTAGCCAGAAGCAGCCGCAAGGTCAAGCCTCTGGGATGGGGGCGCCAGTGAAAGAAAGCATCGTAACAGTTGCTTATGACGATACTACTTTGGGGCGCCGAGCCTTGGACAACGAATGGGGTATAGATATTGTGGCTGTCCACCACATGCTCTCGCTCGTCTGAGTTCGGTGTCATGGCAAATTCAATAAGACGAGGAGCGAGATCGGTTGCACGTGATTGACGCCGCGTGAGCCTGCGTCTACGCGTGTTACCACACCCCGTTCACATTTTCGGCAGTTGTTATGGGATCGAAACCAGAACAAGGTCTGCAATACCCTGATTTGACCCCGTGTTAGCCCAGCTTATCTATTCTTATCTACTATAGATTTGTGGTCCATATGTCCTATCGCGTTAATCATTTCCTGAAGACGAAGAAGAAAAGGAGGTGAGGGCGTGAACCGAACTAAATTTTTCTGACATTTTGAAGGCCTACGGAAGAGTATGCTCCGCACTATAATGATGCTGAAAACAAGCGTGTTTCTGAAACGTCAGTACAAATACAATTCGGTTGACCAACACGCTCCCTCTTCTGAATCGGGAGATGATAAACGCGGTAAGACACCTGGACCACAAATCTGTACGCATATTTAAGTATATATATGCAAATATTTGTGTACATATTTTGAAAGTAGCCCTCCCAAGTGTTCAGTAAAACATCTTCCATTCACCAAGGGTAAAACTGGATACAAAAATGCGAAAAAAAACAGACGATGGCAAACGATATATAATGGCCGAAATCTGTAACTTTAGACATGCTTTAGAATGTGTCAGTGAATATGTCGCAAAGTAAAGGCCGTATTTGACTTCGTCCGAAGCGGTGCTGCTTTCTTGCCCATATGACCTCTTTATTATCTTTCAAAAGGGCAAAAGTGGGAATTTAATGAGCAAAACAGGTTTAGCGATGTGTATGTAAGAAATGTCTTGCAGGAATGGAGACCAGAAAAATGGCACCTCAAGTTCAAAAACCAGCCGGGTGTCAATGAGATTTAGGAAAAAGTAATAAAAGCTTCCTATGACGTTATGTGAACTCAATCACCATTATACTTTTAGTCAGAAAACCCCTTATAGAATAGTTTCTGCTGTTTAAAATGCCTGTTGCTGAAAACCATTTCCCGTGTGATGATTTTTGTTTTATAAAAACCAAAAATTTCGATTACACCGTCGTCTTTTAATGAAAGCCTGCTGTAAAGTGTAGACCTTACAAAAACTTCTTCCCATGATAATCTGGTGTTCATCAAATAGGTAGAGGGTCTTTTCTGTTAACGTCAACAAACCCTAGAAACGGTAAGTTGTTCATGTCTGTGTTAAGGGCACTGAAAATGAAGCATCCAATTTGTACAATACATTTGCTACCGACAAATTCGTACATTTAATGTCATAAATGTTTAGACAGCCTCTCTACATTGGGGCCTTACGGCACATTTTATTTCCACGCCCTCCCGATCAGCAAGCCCAAAAAAATGACCCTGCCCCTCTCAGACGCAGTTGACAGGAAGAAATGCACAAGCGGTTGCTGAATTAAAGCCTAGTGTATTTTTTACTACTTCGTTCAACCAACCAGAATCTACTGTCCCTTATATTGTGTTAGCCCTATGGTTGGTGCAAAGTGAACCAGCCGATTTGGATAAAGTGCCCACAAGCTTTACTAATCACATACTCTGTTAAAAATATTCATGCACTTGCGTGTAATTGTATGTATAAGCTATATGACTGCTAAGTAAGTTGAATTAGTTGTTCGTTAGAAGAAATAACCTTGAGAAGGGGTAGTTTATTGAGTGAATTGTCGATACTTGCTCACCAGGTCATGGTCAGATTAATGGGAATTGCAGAAAACAGCTTATCCAAAATTATGGCCAACAGTAGCTTTTATAATGGGTCAGGGTAGTAGTGGATAATCTCCCTCCGCATGTATGTGGTAGGTCGGGAACTAATTGTCAACCGAACTTAATTGTGCGGTCGATGGTGGCTGGTTTTCGCTTCCTCTAGTCCGGGTAGGCTGCCGTCTCTTCCATGCTTCCCTGGGGTTGGTGTACACCGTGTCCAATTCGACGTGCCCGCTGATGCACGAGTCATCGGAGTTGATGGCTTCTAGTTATGTTCAAGGTACGGATTTTTATGTATCTCGGTTAAACATAAAAAATTACTACTTGCGTGGAATGTTATTTTCCTTTCCACGGAAATGAAAGACGGAAAAATAAGGACTTCGGTCTACCGTAAGTTATCTACACATAGACCTTTTTCCCCTTCAGTAGCAACCGAAGGTTTCGTACCAAAAGTAATCGTATCAGAATCCTCTTCTAGCGCTTTAAAACACACTAAATCGATGTCAATGCGAGGATAGCAGCCTGAAGTGCTTGCATACTCTGTTTGAAGACAATGGCTATAACTGACGACGTGTTCATTTCCAGTCAAATGTCCAACATTTCAAGCAAACTATATGCAGGAACACCATCTTGTAAGACTAAGTGCTTTTTTCTGGACACTATCTTGGCGAATCTTATGGAATAGACGTGAGTAGAAGAAGAAGAAGAAAGATGCCATTGGGGGGTACCATTCGTTCATCTGCTGTAAACATGAGTCTTCTTACTTTGAGAGAAATGGATCCTGATGTGCTGCTCACATCTCTGAGGATGAATCCGTGGCGGATGTTGAAACGTCAGGTAAATAAACGTATTATCCCAACGATCGAGTTGCCTTCTTCTTGCTTTGTCCAGAAATGATATAGCGTTCGAGATTTGGGTTTCAAAATCCGTTGTCAGTCAACAGAATTTATGGAATAGCCATTTAAAAATCTTCTTAATGAGCCTATCGTATAACGATATTGTCAGTTTTAGGGGTACTTTATCGTTGGGGGACTTTAGGCAGTCCAAAGTCTGTTAAGCTTGTCTCATTACTTTGGCAATATCTCCCAAAATTTGATTCTTCCCTATGAGATACTCTGGTAGGGTCTATAGTCAGTGACGCATACGTTGACCTATCTTCAAACAATGGCAGCACATTTCGTTCTAGCCTGCTTTGTTCAAAATTGCAGGTGAGCCTTTATTTTATATGGGGAAACAAGCAAAGTATTTGTCAGTTCCTAGGGTTTTTGATGCCCTATATTCTCGTTGCCCGATGATGAAAAAAATGTGTAATAACTTTTACAAGTTATTTATTTTTTCAAAATGCATATATTCAGACAGAAAAACGTTATCGGCAAAGCAATAGGGACATAGATGGCCCCTTCTAGCTTATTAGTCCTCATCGGCTAGCCACAATCAAGTCCAACTGATACACAGTATGGCGAGTGCTGCAAGAAGCATTCCGCAAATGGAAAAAGACTGGAAATCACTCGCAAAACAACATTGAGTGAGGTTGCAATTTTGCTTATCATGCAGTCCAATTTCAATTTATTTCAGTCAAGCTAGGATGCCGAATCTGTGATACGTTTCTTTCTGACCGCTGCGAAAAAGTTGATTCTATAAAAAATGGCTACTTAAATAGTTTGCATTTTTATCATTGATTTTGACTGCCTTGATAAATTCCAATATATTTTATGGAACGCATGCACGAAAACTATCTTGTACCTTTTTAATAACAAATTACGCCTTATTTTAATTTTATTCTTAAAGGAAGGGTTTCCTTCGGAGTTAAAAAGAAGGTTCTAAATTGCCGAATTATTTTGAGACCTACCGACTGCGAGAACTGAATTCAAGTTTAACTAACTGAATGCTGTGTTCATCCTGTTTAAGAAAAAGTAAGTTCTTGCCTTCGGTTTGAGGAAATGGTTGCATAGCTCTCGTAGAATTTCGCAGTAGACAGAGATCATGCTGTATATATCAGGGGCAGCATCAATAAATTGACGGACACGATGTATCATGAATGAACACCGCACAGTCGTAAAAAACTCAAAATTAAAAATCTTTTTAGAATAGAGGCAAACTCTTCCTTTTAGAATAAAATTTAAAAAAGCGTAATTGCCTACCAAATAAGTACAAGATAATTTTTTTAGTCCATGCTTTCCATAAAATATATTGGAATTTATAAAGGCAGTCAAAATCAATGATAAAAATACATACTATTTATGTATAGATTTTTTACAGCATCAACTTTTTCGCAGCGGTCAGAAAGAAACGTATCACAAATTCGGCATCCCAGCTTGACTGAAATAAATTGAAATTGGACTGCATGATAAGCAAAATTGCAACCCCACTCAATATTGTTTTGCGAGTGATTACCGGTCTTGTTCAATTTGCGGAATGTTTTTTGCAGCACTTGCCATGCTCTACCACTCGAGGATCGATCCCACGAACTGTTAAGTATAACCACAGTGTTCTAACCCATTGAGTTATGGGCCCGTTTTCTGTTCAGCTTACTGCTTAGAGCCTTGAATTTCCAATCAACAGGTCGCGCGTTCAAGGCTAGGAGGATGCATCACTTGGGCTTCGGTATGGCCGGTTGATGACGGCCAATGAGCCCGAGGTGGTCATTTAGGTCCCCCTTTTGTTCGTCGGTGATGTTCCTCTGTCTAAAATACTAGCCACTGTGTGGCCGCTGGCCAGATTCAAGAGTGAATCCCAAGGCACAACAGGACCAGTGGCTTCCGTCTCCAATCGGCGAGTACCGATGCATCTATTTTTTTCCAAATAACCTTGTGCTTTCGGTGTACAATCACCGAATGAACACTACCCCAGTTATTCTCTGCCTAACTTCGTTAATTTTTTTCAATATTTCACAGTTATATTTAGGATTTTTTGTGAAGTTATCGCGGGGGTTTAAGTTATTAGATGAAACCCTTGCCGTTGCTTTCTTCAGGGCCCGGCTCCTTGTGGGAAAGAGAAGAGAATCAACTGGAGGCCAGAGGGGAAGCAATAGTTTATTCTGTACAGAAAGAGTGGAGAAGCCATAGGAAGAAGTTGCCTGTCGGACTGCATGTCCAGCTGTGATGGGGCTTGGTCCGAAGTGGTGAAAGCGTAGACAGTCATCGTAGTGAGATCCTTTCTAGGTGGGCATTGAAAGTGATTGGCCAGACTGAGGTAGGCAAACGAATGCATGTGCGTTAGTGGGCTGCACCAGAGAAGCGTTCACGCGGGATTTGCGACCATCCTAAAGGTCAGTCAAGACTTGCAATCACGCGATTTTATGCGTGCCGTGCATGGCTGGTCACTATACAAGATCATATACTTCGTAAGTTCCCCTGAATGTCATGCTAACAGTCTTAGAGTGTAGGAAATAGCTTGTCCATCCACCTCCTCCAGAAAGGTTACAGTTCCATTTTTGCGAGAGAGAGCCGTGGCCGGCCGAAGGTAAGAATAGAATTGACCCACCAGCACCCCCACCTCACCTCTCCATGACATCCGTTCTCCGCCAGCACTCCCAAGAGGGCGCTGAGGCCCAGGCCACTTGAATTACCAGAATAGGACACCGCAAACTGACACAATCGACACTGACGTTCACACCCTCGGGGATGTCGCTGTCATAGTTGGTCGGGGTGACACTGCGAAGCACGGGACTCGGAGGGCAGGTGAACTGGGCAGGCTAACTTCTTCGCGCCTAGTTTGGCGAGTAGTTAGTCCTTCTAAAAAAATCCCCACAATTAAGTAGGAACTGGATGCGGCATCTGGCGAAGACGTCAACCTTACGCGTGCGATTGAATTAAAACCACTATAAACCGCAATATGCGCTCTAGGAGGTGCTCGCGGATACTCGATGTCCTATCCTTACCAGGTTATCCAGATTACTGGAACCCCTTCAAATCACTGCATGTGAACTACATGAGTAAATTTAAGTACCTGCAACTGAATTATAGCGGGAAGCGGTTGCAGAAGGCTGTAATCCGGACCTATTAACCATTATATAGTTCTGATAAACAAATACTAATACCTCTACACAGCAGTACGATACATCACATTTGCCTTCTGTCCTGTCCTTGCTGTGTACCAGCCTTGTAGTATTTTTGGTAGCTCCTCCTTTTTGCATTGCCCTATCGTATGGTCGGTGTTGTGGGGGCTACGTACATGAACAGTTACGTCAACCAGTGTTCGAAGTTTTATCTTCCTTTCTGTACCCTATTTATTTGCTCTATCAATGCAGCACTTACTGATCGTTCAAACGCTGACCCACGTGAATACCGGGGCAGTTATAGCATGGATCACAGTGATCTGTCTCAAATGGGCTGCCGGCATTCAGCTGGGTCTTTCTCCACATGGCCTCTTCGTTCCGATTGGCTATGTCGATACCTATTCCGTTATACCTTCTGTAACAACGGATACTTTGTGGACCTTCCTCTCGGTCCTCTGTGTGCTACTACGGAAGGACTGTTTTGTGTAGACTTTGCGGTAGCCGATCGCGTCGACACCGAACCTTCATTCGTTCATTCCTCCTCCACCTCCCTCTAACTGCAATGGATTTTGCCTGTACCGAAACGGGCCCTAGCACAGGTCTGGCTGTGTGCTTCACACTCCTCCCCGCCCCCTTCCCCCCACTTAGACTGACTGTCGCGGTAGAATAATTGTTTGTTTCTCTCCGCTGGACATTCAATGTGCCTTATTGACGGATTCATCATCCAGTGTTCACGAGTCGTTAATGTGATGGCAGAAGAACTGCCGCGCCCTGTGCGACGGCCTGGTGATTCAGCTGAAATGTTGCCTTAGCAGCTAATTAATTTTGGCGGCATAGTCCTCCAAGACACGCTATTAACCAATTAGCACTGTCTGGCGGGCGAAGAGGTTTATTGTTGCTGTTTTGTTCAGGACGATCAGCGTTTGAGGCGAAATTACGCCTTCTCCTTGCAGTAGACTTGGTTGGTTACGGACGGCACACGGACGGCATACTCACGAAAATACATGAGCAGAAGCCGGTGATGTGGAAGGATGGTTCACTGCTTAAAATACAGACCCCGAGTTCGACTCAGTGGACACAAAGAAGGGGCTCAGCATCGTGTTATTGAATAAAATTTCTATTTTATAGATCGTGGAATTAAAATACGTACGGTGTCGCTTAAAGTGACAACCTTAAACCGATGCTGTCCGCCTGCCCACTTTCCCTGGAATAAACTCTGATTGCATAACCGGAAGTGGACTGTCAAAAAGTGCCTAATTAAGGTCCCTAGTTCACGCGTTTCGTTAACCAGTCGAAACTAATAGCCGGATAGTTATTTGTGGCTTTCACCCAGACGTGACTGGCCAAATGAACACTCTTAGCTTTCCTCCTCCCCACCTCTCACCATACCGAGGCACTCAAAATATCACACAACCTTCCCCTCCACCCCCAAGTCATGTTCGTGTTTCGCGAGGAGAGCGTTATACGGTTTGCGGGGAGGGGATGCGTTCTTTCAACAGGGGAGAATTGTTGTTGCGAGGGCCTTATTAAACGACAAAATATGCCCTTCGGAAAAAGAAACTGGCTAGATTGACATAAAAAATACACGAATTTGCTCATGGGTTTTTGCAAAAGCCATCTCATTTATTTATCACATAGGTCAATGAGCGATGGACCGGAAAAGCTACATAAGTTGTGATCAAGAGGATGAAGTTGGTCTTTTGTCAAACAAGAGAAAGTAAGTAGAACAGTCATCTACATACGTATATGAGCTGTTTAGCCTTGACAGCGACTAGGTCTGCATCCATCACCAGTCGCCTTGAAATTGTCTTGCCAGTTGAGCAAAGTGGAGAAAGGGAAGATATCGCGCAGTAAATGCTCTGCAAGTATACCTCACTATCAACAAATCCACTTTCGAGTCACTGGTTCGGCACCCGCTTCATGAGTCTGTCGCAGTGGGTTAAATTAGTAGGTAAAGTGCATGCCACTGCAATCTTCAAGCTCGGTTTCCTAAGGATAGAAAAGAAGTGAGACGCCAGATAGGACGAAGAGTGTATTCTGCATAGAAAATTTGTTCGAGTATGTTGAATGTCTAACGAGTGTGCGTCCGTGCCCGAAATGAACGGCATCGGCAGTCTGTGAGTGGGGCAGTCGCCGCAGTGAGGCCCTATGTGAGGCAACTACAGGGAGATGATTAGCCAGACCGGATTGTGATAGGCAGCAGGCTGAGGCATGCGCACATGCCAGCAGCCGCAAGAGGTTGAGCGTTGGCATAGTTTGCGGCACTTGTAACTGTCTGTTCCAGAGGCGGGCCGAGAACTACAATCACGTGACCTCAGGTATGGTGAGGTATGGGAGGTGGAAAGGCGCTGCAGGGTTAATGCAGGGCTTGCGACATTGAACTGCTAGTATACTGTGTGTCTACGAGATCTTCTTTAATCCCCTCGGAAATTAAGTAAGAAAGGATGAAAACTGAGGGCTTATATCAGTAAACACGCTAAAGGACTAACTGATGAGCCGAACTCCTTGCAGCTGCATCATGCAGCGGCACAAGATCGGCGAACTAGGCGCGTTTGGGTTTTTAGTAGATACTTATATTGTCAGTTTGGGCAGTGGTTCTATAGTATTGGCAATAAACATTTTCTGCATGTCTTTTTCATTTTTGTCCATATTTATACGTTCCGTTGGTGTTTTCATACAAAAATTTCCTAGTTGTGAAGCATTTTTTACAAAACTTTCCAGTCTCAACTATATTCCTACATTTCAAATTTCTTTGAATACAAATTTGCTTCGAATCTTGATTCGCTATTTCTGGAAATAAGGACTCCTGATTATGGAAGCTGCAAAGGAGATCTGCGATGCTGAATTGGCCGTCCTGGACACAGCAGCTTTTTCATTGTTACGAGCTTCCTGCCTTTGGCGAAATCGGCTTGGAAGGCCAGCCTCGTTCAGGTCAATCGTCAGAAGCTATGCAACGAGGACTTGCTTTTACCTTCTGAATACGAATCGAAATCGAGCAGCCGTGATTTGGGAGCATTCGTTTTAGTCGAACACAAAACGGTCTTGTGACACTTGCATTAACTTGACTTTGTTCCTAAGATCCCCCATCAAGATCCACACGAGCAGACCGAAGCACAAGTGAATTCTACTTACGATAGATGGGCGCTCACCGATCGCGTTACGGGACATCCTCATCCCGTTGTGCCCTAAGTCTCACTTTGGAACCCCACCAGTGGTCGCTCATCGGCCAGTTTATAATAATTCGACAGTTAGTAAACCAGAAGTCTCCCTTGACTCTGTTGGCACTGTCTTTCTACCTTCTGATCCTCTCAGTCTGTTAGGGGAAAATTATTGTGTTGCCTACATTCTGGACAAATTCGTGACCAAAAACCGCCAGGACTGTTAAACTTCCCGCGCATCTGTAGCCTCTATTTTGGCAGATTGTCAAGAAAGTGGGGCCTCCTGGCTGGATTTGTGGGCCCCTGTTAGTGAAAGTGCGATATCGTTGCACTAGACCTTACCGTCCGAGCCAACGGTCCACCCGAGGATGAAGGTGTGCGCTGGGCTAAGCCACCTCCCCCCCCTGTCCCTGGCCGCCAAACAGATTGACGCAGTCGCTGAATTGACCAATTATAAATGGTCTCGGGTGTGTGTGGGGGGGGGCGAATAAATTGAATTAAGGGGTAGTGGGTGGATCTGCAGTGTGCCAGGGGGACGGGCCAAGTAGACAATGACTGCTGAGGCCAGACGTGCAGTACGTGCAGCGGGGGTGGGTGTACTGTGGACGCGCTAGGTCAGATAAACCCCGTTTTCTGGTGACAACCGATAAATGTCCCAGAAAAAATCAGTCCTGGGCGTGCTGACTAGGGTACACGGTATACGCCATCGGGTTCGACGCACGCGTGTGCGAGCTCTAGTGCGCTCGGCAAGTGCCTGTCTATTAACCGGGCTGTCAAGTCGGGTCTACCGCAGTTTACGACATGATGAGACTTAAGTATGGCACCCACATGTTAATTCCAGTATCTCGTTCCCAGCTTCGACTCGGAATGCAACGGTACGGTGACTGGTCACTATCCTCCCAAAAGCAGGCGCAGTTACCATTCCGTTTAGACAGAAGATGAATGTATCAGCAAAGAGTACTTTCTGTAGTTCGTCTAACGATGAATGAAATTCGCCTAGCTTGTCCTCATGCTTAAATCTAATTTCCAGTGACTCTGCGGACCAGTGTAGCCGAAATCCGCAGACCTTAAGTACACCCAGGTCAACATTTTGTGGGATGGCATATACCTGGGCAAGCCGCCGAACCCCATTATTGGCTGTTCCGTGCTTTTCTTGGCATAGCATTCGAAAGATCCATGTCGGCATTTAAAGCGCATGGCCTGCCCATTCTCGGAACAATTACAAATACCGCTTGTTTTTGAAACTGTTTAGATCATACTGAAATCTCAGGCACTGAACAGATGGAATTTGATCACCTTCCATATAAAGTCTTTTCACTACGAGTACCTGATCAGTTTATAATTTCAGTATGTTTCGCCGCTAGGCTATTGTCATCTCTGGGCTGGCAGCTAGGCCATTTGACAGTTTTCTTGCAGCTGGAGGAGATAGGACGATCGTGTTCACGGTCCCCCAGTGTTTCTCGAATTGGCGTTATGTTTTATGAAGACGTACCAAATCAAGATGCCCATAACACCACTGCACATTTACATAATGTATCGGCCTGCCCAGTACTTTGCGAATTCATAACATTTTCAAAGCGATGCCATGAGCAGTAATAACTGGTAGACAGATAGTATTGCCGGTAAAGACTAGAATGGCCATTTCTGACTTACTAGCCATCGTCAGCCAGTGATAAAGAGACCTAATTGTCAGGGCAAGGGCCCAAGGCAGAGTGGGACAGATGAATTCCATTAACGATCAGCTGAAAGTTCATCAACGAGTGTCAACATCCTCTGACAAACCGGCGAGACAACGAGCTCCTACCTCAATGGTTAGGGCATTTGACTTATAAAAGTAGCTAGTTCGAGGCTCAGGTGGGACACAACTTGGATCTGGGTATGACCGGCTGACGACGGTTATTATTATAACGGTGACGTCTGGCGTGTGTCACCGTCGAAGTACGCCCGTTAGAATCAACCAACGGCAATAACCACCCGAGACAGCAAGTCCGGGTTTTGTACACAATAAACCCTCCTCCGGATGGATTCCTAAATAACGCCCTACTTATTGCATTCTTCCTTGGGGATTCCATGAGCGTACTTCGACGGTGACACACGTCAGACGTCACCGTCATAGCACTGGCGACGCAGGTGAGATAACTGCGACCCATGGACACATGGGCATCTGTGTCCTCTCCAGAGGTTTAGGTCATCGCGTGTAAGCGGTCAGAGCGAACAAATGAACATATTTGGCTAGGCTCAACGCCTCATGAAAGCCTCCAAATGTTGCTAGCATTTGGTCAGGCTAAACGCCTAACAGTTTATAAGCCAGAAATGGCTATGTCAGTCTCCCCCTTTTCTTTGTCGATAATAGTACCTGCCTATTGCCAGTGTTTGTTTTATTGCGTGGAGTGGCTGACTGGTGACGAGTCAGGTTGGAATAGCTCCATCTTTATGTGGCCTTCATGACATGCCCACTCAGATCGGATCCTGGCCGCTCGTCCCACCTTCGCCGTGGATTTCTTGGTTGTACTGGCCGACAGTGCGTGGACCTCCGCCTTCTCTTATCTCCGATTTTCTTGATCTTGTCTTGGAAGTGGGAGTGTGGAAGAGAGGGTGAAGTCGATGCCGCGCAAGTCACCTAGCAGGTTGTTGTTGTAGCGCGTATTGGAGTGTTGGACACACCAACAACCCGTGATCTCCCTCATTTTTGTTCTTCTTGACTTTTTTCTGAGATAACTTCACGCATCTTTTGAGGCTCCCATCCGAAGGGGATTCCTACTACTGACATAGGAATTCAGTAGATATGAATAAGCGGCCTTAGTAAAATTATGATTCCAAGCGGCACATAATTTTGCAGGGGTCCGAATTGTCTCGGAAATATATCTCTTTTTAACAGCTTTTAGTCTCCATTCACGTGCCATCTTTGAAGAAAACGGAATCGTCCACAAGACGTCGTAAGAAGGGAATTGGTTGTTTGATCGAAAATATCCTTTGGGAAACAGGAAAAAACTTTATTGTAAATTTTCGATGCTGGCACACCAAAGTGTTTTCGTTGGTTTGTGCGCCACTTGGATCTGGTACTTCCTCAGGTGTCTTTCAACAAGTTCAGACACGTTTTAATCATATGGAAGTTGTGCCAGTTTCTCGGATTAGGCGCTTGATCGGAACGATCTAGTTCCTTTTCTTTTTGTTTAAAATCTTTTCGTCTCATGCACTGACACACGAACTCTGTGGGGTAACTGTTCTTAGAGAACAATCGGAACAGGTAGTTGAGTTCGGCTTCGTAGAGTTCGGAATCAGCTTGTACACCTTAAGGATAGGGTTGGCTATTTGAATAAAAAAGAGGTTGTCTATAAAATTCCTTGCGGCGACTGCGATACAATTTATTGCGGACAAGTAAGAAGGTCCGCCTCTACACACATACATGAATATCAATTAGCAGTAAAGAGGCGCCACCAGCTGTCCGAAGTCGCCACGAACTCGCGTGAATGTGGGCACAAGTTTGCATGGGACCATACCCGCAGAGTGTGTTCCTGCCCATGCAAGAAAGGCCGAGAATTTTTGGAGGCCATTAATTCTGACGAAGCGTACATGAACAGGCACTTTGATTTGGATTCAATGTATACCAATCTCAAAAAAGCCTGGAAAAAGCACCAACTACCAAACCATGCTATTGACCATAGATGACGAAGCATTATCGATTTTTGGCGCGTTTAAAAATGCGCACTGCTCTTCATACATTTCCCTCATGTCCGAAGACGACCTATTGTGCCAGCGTCGAAAATTTACTATTAAGCTTGTTCCTGTTTCCCAAAGAATCTTTTCTATTGACTAATTTTTCTTAAGTTGCATATTTTCACATTCATACGAAGGAATTGGTTGTGCATACTGTGTGAACTCATGAGCCTGAGCTGCCATTTGCTTCTGCTTTCCACTCGCATACAAATTTCTTTTATAGATATCTACATCGATTGGACTATTTTGCCCATTATAAACCAATTTTCAACCCTCTTTGTTCATTTGAACTAAAACAATAAGGTCGTTGGCGCATGCTAATAGCACAGTTATTGAACGTATGTCAATTTGACCTAAGTATTGCAACTAATTCAAGTACGATTTTTCATGATGTTGGCAACTGCATCGTTCGACCATTAGGCACTTTTTCTGATTCCCTGGTTTGATGTGGTTTGCGTGTAAAATGTTATTCACGATGAATTGAGGGTGTTTTTGCTGAAAATTTAGGAATTATATTTTGCTTTCTCTCTCTCTCTCCCTCTCTCTCTCTCTCTGAAAAGTTTATTTGGGTTGCATCGACGAAAATGCCGACAGTTGATAGAAAAAATGCTCACCGCTTGGATAGCATTACACCCTGTCCATATTATTTACTCAGTTGCCAAGTAAGTTTATCAGTCTAAGTCCAGCATGCTACGGATCAAACCCGAACTTTTTATCCTGTTCCATGCAACGTGCAGTGCTGCAATTTCATTTCAAAAAGTCTCCCCACTTAAAGGTTCGTGCGAGGATTGCAATTAATTTTTAATGAGCTCCAGTGCTTACTACAAGTGACTGCTGGAATGCCCGAAACTTCGTACGAAATGCCAACTGACAGGCAGACGTCATTAACGTTAGTTTTGAATCAAAATTCAAGTCAGCTGCATGAACAGCCGTTAGACCGTGCGCACGGGGTTTGGTAAACATAATTCATGTGGACGTTAGCGAAGGGTGGAGGCCTGTAAACACCTACAAAATTCAGTCGTCTGCCATTCAGTCACTCTGTTCCTGTCAGCTGTGCGCACCCACTCCCCCCGAGGCCCTGCTAGGCTGTCAATCTCAGGCTGCAGTCGCGTGCCAAAGTCTATTTGCGCGTAATTATTTACACTGCAGAACTTTGCTAACTGAGGTAGGACCTGGTCATCGGACGTGAGCTGATGAAACCCAAGCCGACTACTGCTAGCTGGGAAGGTTTCATTCATTGAGCACATTTGTGTAAGAAAGATGCAGGTCAGCCGTTTAGGAAAATCGCGATAAAATCCGCTGCATGCGCGTCTCTTGTGTTGTAGCCATTTAATCTGCTGATCTGTCAGCTATTTGCATAAGGGGCTGTGGATGGATGATGGCGCGGGCAATGCTGAGCGTACTCGCTTTAGACTACTCTTTTTTCTCTCGAGAGTTGGCCCTGTGTTTCTGTCGATCATCATTCACCTTAATTGACATGCAACCCTGTAGGTGTCTGAAAGTTTTAATTTCTCTTTTGCCATTGCCCCGCTGTACCTGTGTCGAAACTAGGTATCTTAAACTGCAGAACATTCCCCCAAGTCAGAAGTCAGGTAAGACCAATAAGGTTGGACAGTGTACTTTAAGAAAGGGGCTAATAATAGGGCTCAGTAGAGGTATTGTCCGCAGTGTCCTCAAACAGTTGTGCGTGTCCTGTGCCTCGGCGCGCGCTTACAGGATCCCGAGACATGTTCTGCAACCCATCAGGAAAAGGCGCACATGGAGCCCGCGATGCTACTGGCCAAGAGGCGAGATATTGACCCGACCGAGAGACAGGCAAGCGGAAATATACAAGCGGCTCTCGCGTCAGTCGGCAAGGGTGTGTGATGGACCAGCCGCGCCAGACGAAGTTATCACGAGCCCCCCGTACCATACCATGAGCTGAAAACACTAAGACACTTATATAGTTGGGGTATAACTAAAATAAATGACGAAGGAGAAGAAGAAGTCGGACGAACTCTTGAACGAGTTGACTGCTACTGTATCTGATGATAGGAACGAGAGAAAATCCGAAACAGGAAGCCAATAAACTTTTTTTTCAGTGATTGCATCATCTCCTTCTAAAATGAGTAGTCTAAAGTAAGTGCAAACAAAACTGCATGAACCACCATGCGTCCACAATCCGTCCTCCTAACAGCTGACGGATGATCAGGTAATGTGCTTCAACACGAACCTGGCTAAGACAAAAGAGACACGGGTCCAGTGGATTTTATCGCTGTGCTGGAAGCGACACCCGCAGAAGACTCCATGAACTCGATTCGCCAGCGAGTCGCACCTCTCATCTTATCCCAAAGGTCACCTCGAATCACCTCCTCAGGCGAAGAAAGGGTCATAAATTAGCGAGAAATGGACGAGGAACTTGTGACTGTTCCAGCAGACAAAGCACAGACAAACGCGGTTGTGATCGAGTCTGAATGCATAGTAAAAGCTCAGAAGCTAATGAAGAATATCCAGGCATATGAAGTTGTCGACTCTAATTAGATGAAAATACTGGGGGGAGAAGATACACGAAAACCTGCATCTGCTGAAAAAAACAGGCGATATTCGAAAACGACTGATGACGACTAAAACTGCAACACGATGTCATAGCTCGCTTCTGCGGCTTACCGAAAATCTATGAGCCAAGCGTCCCCATACAGCCAATCGTGGCACTGAACGGCACACTCACCTATGGACTGGGTAAACGATTTGCTCAGCAATTGAAAAAAGCTGATGGAGGGCTCAGAACACATGGCTGTTTCGTCAACACCTTTCCTGGAAAAACTCAGAATCGTCCCAATAACTCCTGATTAAATAACGGATCCTTTGAGGTCCCCTGTCTTTTCAGCTCCACCCTTATAAAAACTGGCCACGAGAGTCACCAGTGACCAATTGGACAGTAGGAACGATAAAAAAAGGAAAACTCTAAAAAATGTATGTCAGGGATCCGTTGAACCACTGTTCAAGCACGTAATCTATCCTTACCGGCCAGGGTTACGAGTAACCCCAAAGAACCCCAATGGATTTCCCAATCTGCAGTTACCCGGATGAGGTGGTTCTACGATAACTGGAAATGCAGGTCTTTCAGTCGGAAGCAAAATTCTGGATATACTGCGCGGACGAATAATCTGTTATCCTGCGGAAGAAAAGGAACGCCACTTTGTCCAAAAATTCAATTTATAACAGAGGAAGCAAAGACGGGGAAATTGCCTTTTATGTTGTTCAGGTCTCGAGACAGGAAGATGGAACCCCACAGTCTCTTCTTTTCAAAAAGGACAAACACGGCGAATCTCTCCATCACCAATAACAACAGCGACAACAATAACAACAATAAGCACTCCCTGCAACCTACAAAAATTTGCGTCCGCACACTATTTTTTACGCATCAACACATGCTGCAGTGAAGGGCTGAGAAGATACGAGAGCCTGCGCCCTTCTGCCTCTCCAATGGATAGGCCCGCAGGCTCATGAAAAATTCTCACACAAAAGGCACACAAAGACCGCTGAGGCGTATGAAAACAAAAAACCTGGAAGTTTCCTCCCCCTGTCCTACGGGAGTTACCTGCGGAGGCCATTAAAGGCATTTGAGGACCATGGGCCTTGGATACCGACCGGAGGTGACTATCCGTCACTTGCTCATGGAGCCTTGGGGGCAGCCGTCGCCTGAAAAAATGTCATGAGTGGTTTATTGCAGCGACTGTCTATAGTATCCGGCCGACTACTACGATATGACTGAAAAAGACTAATATCCCGCACGCATGAGCATCCTCTGGCTGTACAGCAAAAGGTAGTAAGGGTGCACGTCACCATGCGCAATCCCGGAAATAATAATTAATCTGACGTTTCAATAGGGCACATGTACTCGGCTGAGTCAAATACAAAGTGACGAGGTGAGAGAACTGAAGCCTGGCAATTTTATGCCAATTCGATCAGCTGTAGGGTCGATCTACCAAAGCCATACGAAGCCGTCAGCCACTACTTGTGCAAAACAAGAAAACCAATGGAAAGCGAATATGATTTACCTACCAAAAGGAACCTAAAGTCTCTTTAAAGCATACCACCAATGACGCTCTCAACTGCGAGCGTGAAATGTCAGGTGATGAAGCCATTCTAGCGCAGATATCACCTTAACTTCTCTTTCGATCGACTTACGACTTTGTCGGTGATCCTTATATTTTTTGAAAATGTACTCTCCAGGTATGCGAAGTTGACCAAACCTGGGAGGTGCGTTAGACTGACATGGGTGTAGGTCCGATGTTGTTAGCAATTCTTCAACCGCGTTGAAAGGATTACGTCACGAGGATGGATGACGATGACTGTTCATGGGTCTATTCTACTGTAACGCCGCTGTGGGTGCTCACACACAAGGCAGACAGATTTGACGTTGGCGGGATAGCAGGGTGACTACCCTAAAACACGGAGGCCTTGGATGTGCTCCCACATAACCGACAGGCTTGATGCTATCTCAAGAGGAATACAGCAATAATCTTCGAAGCCGTCTGAATGATGGCAGTCATAGCAAAACGAATGTGCCAAGAACCATTGGCTGCAAGCGCTCGAACCTTGCCATCATGCTTATTTTGTCAGTAGACCTTCTGGGTTAGGACTAGCCTCACTGATCACCTGAACAGTCAGTTAATTTTCAGCATGACCAGAAGCACGGTATACCATCATCACAAGCATCCATACAGAGGGTTCTCCAGCTGTCCTGCGAATTAATATCATCGTCAAAAATGCGGGCTCACTTCCAGGCTTCGACCACTTAAACGGTGCGTTCGAATCAAACGTCCGGCTAATTGGTCACTTAAGAATCCTTCACACTGCTTGTAGCCACGACAGGCCTCACGTGCAAAAACTGTGCCACGATATTCTGAGTCAACATGGGTCTGTAGCGTCTGAGCAGTATTTAGGCGCAGAGCACTTGTAGGAGGCATTCATTCTGCACATAAATCTCCGTTGCTGCCCTGGGCAATAGTGGCCACTAGCGAAGCCAGGGCTAGTTACTATAGTTTGTGTGTGTGTGTGTGTGTTCGACCATCGGTTTCGATGAAGTCCACCAACTGAACCAACAGGCTGGTACATGAGGTGACGGCCTCAGGGGTTAGTTTAAAGTGGTAGAGGATGTAGTTAGCGGCTCCGCACTCTTGACCTTCGCCCATGAGTCTCGAAGAGACTAGACGTGTCGAGCGTGGGCTGCTGTATCAAATGCAAGCCAATACGCTGCCTAATTTAGTCTTACAGTGACAGTAGACTTTTGCGCTAGTACTACTGTACTATTTACCCTCACTCACCCATAGTAGGTGTGATGACAGGCCCAAGGAGGCCGAGACTGATACGGCTACTACTGTGTCTAATTACAACTGGCTACGATTTAGTTGAGTCTCACAGTCAGTACTATCTCTGACGCTAAAATTTGTGAGAAGTGACGCTGGATTTAAGTTAACACTGGGATGCTCATGCCCCTTGTCTCAAGAAGGAGTGTGAATCTGGGTTTAAACTATTTCGAGTAAGTACATGCTTTGGGCCCTGAGCAGAAGAGCGTTTGTCTTGGTTTCCGCCAATCAACTCTATCCATCAGGCTGTATCATCTTAGATAATAAGATACTGCTGCTATAGGTACGTGCCTATATTACGAGTGCTTGTTTCGATTAATCATGTATGGTAAGATCAGTAGACAGTATACTATAAGTATCTATTGTGTGTGCTTTTTAAGGAGTCGCACCTAATATGCACTCGCAATCTGTGTGAGGAGGAAAAGGTGATTAGCATTTAGATAATAATAGGGCATTTGTAAAGTAATGTACCAGTCCTACCATGCATTTATGTCACCCAGCTTGCCGTCTATAGCCCAACTACATACCTAGCACAGTATCCATCTATAGCTTGGACTTTTCGGAACCTGTGCTCGTTTCCCATTGATCCCAGCACATTGTGCGAGTGGGGGTTTAAAGTATTCCGAGTAAATACCCAACTTCAGTAGCTGTCAAACCAGAGTCTTGGAGACGAAGGCTGGTACTGCTACTGATATTTATAATACTACTAACTAAGGGTGCAGCTGAGTGATAGCATTTCTGGTACTATTTTTCTCTGTATTATACAAGTTACTATAGTAACGGCGTTCAGCTATACCTAAGAGGAGAGGAGACAACGGTGACAGCTGCCTCAGTAAGTTTTTTGGAGCAAACATAAGGTTGTCCTCATGAGGGGTGGTGTGTCTAGTGGCCTACGTTGCCTCAACCGCAGAGTAACGGACCTTGCGCAGCTGCGACACGCACACGCCTACCCGAGCGGTTGGCAACCGTCCCCTGCAAATGTGAATGACCTTGAGGCAGCCGACCTTGAGCAGTGACGCCGAGTATCACAATGACATCCAACAACAGCAGGTGTTTCGGACCACCTGTTCATCTTCTAAAATCTATTGTTAAAACATGCTTCACGCAAAAACCGAATCGCATTACTTATGCTTCTACCCAGCCGCAGGAGTATACACGGCATCTGTTAATAACATATTACGCAGCGCTCATAAACAAACGAACGTACGAGGAAAGAGAGGCAGACACGCTTTATCTTGCTAGCATTGTTCCAAAATTTTCAGGGGAATAGCCCTTCAGTCACGGTGGATAAACCTGTATAATCAAAGATGATATAGGGTGACTGAACCTCACAACTCTCGACTTCATCAGTAATCTACAGTCGACAAATTTACACCAGGTTTTATTTCATTCAAAATAGTGTGGTGTGCAGACGACCTCGTTATTGTACTTCACATAAACGAGGAGGCGTAAAAATCAGTACATAGTGAGCACGATAGGCCAACAGATACGGAAATTCCCGTGTGTATAATGCATGGAAAAAATGAACGGCAGCTCAATTTAAAAATCCCACCAGAGAGAGGATGGGTGAGAAGTCACATGCGAAAATGCACAGCCCACCTCAGGGAGAAGCGTGTCACATGATGCAGTGCGTAGCCACGTGTGGTACTCATGAACATACTGTTTGTCCCGCCAGCCATTGCGACAAATCTCATTCTCAGTCGACCTGCCAGCCGATTGGTTGCATGGGAGAGGAAGGACTGTGCCCGAGACCGTCCTTATAAGTGTTTTATGGGGGGGATTAAGATAGGCAGTGGAATATACCTCAATAACTGCTATATGCATTTTGAATTTATTGTATTCAGAAATGTTGTTGATTTATATCTGTATATTTTCCAAATCTATATTATCGTTTAAGGTTTTGCGGGTAAACCTGATTATAAAAATACAGGTTTCTTGAAATTCCCGAAAAAATTGAAATGGTGGTTAGGAGGCCATCTAGATCAACTTACCTGATTTGGTTTAACTTACAGTTCTGGAGTTAAATAGTAAAGTCCGCGGCGCGAAGCGCCACACAAACCTTTAATTTGCATGCAGGCCAGCATACGCCCAGCGGCCACGGGGAACATCTTCAACAAAATTGTTCCTCTTTCCACTTGCTTCTACAAAATTATTTGACTTCCTATCCCATTTTCCCAAACCAAAAACCCCTGTAACCACCTTTTCCGTGGGACAAAATGCTGAGACTCGGGGTATATGAGGTGCACTACTTTAACTACCTTTGACCCTCAGACCAACGCTGCCGCATAGGAGTGCGGAGAGGCAGTACTTTTGAGGTGAGAAGACGCATCCCCACGGCATGGCAGCACAGTTCTCATTTGCATAAAGCTAACGCTATTCAAGCCACTACAACGTACCAAAAGTCGGGTTTGGAAGGTTGTCGACGGGCAATATGACTCGGTCCTACTTTCAGGACTGAAAGCTAGGCCGAAGTGACTGCCTTTAATTCTGTTCTCGGTAGCACTCCTATAGGAGTTAAGGTTAAGACGGTTAAACCTAACAGCTACAATCTTCCAAACCCGGTTCCTTAGGAGATGGGAGAAGTCTTGGGAAGGCCAGCGTAGAAGGAATAGTTTATTGTGTACACAAAGGAACGAAGAATAGGTGGAAAGATTTTTGAACTTCGGAGCACACGTCATTCCGCTGGAGTGCCGTGGTCCTAAGTGACTTCTGGCGGCCGAGGGTAGGGAAAAAGGGACTTGTACGAGTGGCGCTTGGGTGGCCGCGAGAACCTAGATGCACGTGTGTGTGCCCGAGTGGAAGACGGTCAACTCTCTGCAGGTCAGCGAGACTGTAAGCGCTGACTGAGTTATTGGATGACCTTGAGGCAGCTGGCCTCGAACAATGACGCCAGATAAAGCACTAGAGTGTGTCGGACGGCAGCGACCGCTATATTTCCACTTATCTGGTACTTTAGTCACCCTTTGTATGAAGCCTTTCATATGTAGGGTTACAGACTAGGTCTGAATAAAGGAGAAGATTGCTCGAACACCGGAATCCTTTTTTATTATTATGAACTTATATGTTCATCGTCAGAGATAGTAACAACAGCAGCAAAGGGGCCAAAATTATAGGGGTGTAGGTCAATCAATTATCAAGTTGACCCTCACCATCGTCAGAGCCACCGCTTATTCATGCCGCTTTCACTCCGACTAACACTCGTTACAAGCAATGGGTACGCACGTGACTCAACCTCTCGCTCGCGAGGCTGTGATGCTAGTCAATATTTACCTCTTCACTGATTGGCCAAGCCGGACGAAGTTCGGGCGCATGCACGTTGGTTGGCATTTACTTGCTCTTTTGCCTCGCGTAAATTCTCTGCCTCAGTAAAGGCTTCTTCATCTGCTTTCCCTGTCGCCTGGTCTGGGAATCTTCCAGTCGTCAACCTGCACACCCCGGCAGGATAAATCGGTCCTTCCCAGGACTGAGGGTCCGACTAACACGTCTTCTTGATACTCCAGTCTTTATGGTATTCTTGGGCTTGTGAGGTTCCAGCGGCCAACATGAACAAATGAGGGAGAGAGAGAGAGTAAAAAAGAGAAATAAGCTTTATTCAGAAGGTGACGTCCAACATTTTCAGCACAAAATGCTTGAAGGGATAAATTTAAAAGAATGCATAACAATCTAGAGATTTATATAAAACCCACATTCATTATGGAGATCGGTCTAATGTCAGCTTCTGAATTTCAGATTCTTTGCACGTGAGATAGCGTGTTAGGAATGGTAGTACAGAATGCTGAACGGCCGATGGGCGGCAGGACACCTATCGGGAGCTTCAAGGCATAGTAGGGAAGATTTCGCAATCGCTAATTTAGGATGCAGTGGATGGTTAACCTCATCAATAATGCGATCAGCACGTAGTGGAAATGAGTTCGTGTGTATTTATGATTAACTTCTACTGCCACTGCGTTCGTACCCACTCCTGGTTTTCCTAAGCCTGTCTTGCTGTAGTGGTAGGGGTGGGTGATGAAGGAGAGTGTGCGATATATGTGATGTAAGGTTGGTTGAACGAACAAGTTATCGGTTTTGCACTACCTCACTGGGGCACGTGGCGGAGGTCTTTGCTTCGAACAGTCGTGTTTTCATGAATAGGTTGAGTCCGGTAAATGCAGACATGGACGCAACGGCGTCAGGACAGCCTTTCGCTGTACAGGTGCGTGTGTGTGTGTCAGGGCTCTGGAATCTTGTAGCGTTGGGTTCAACAATGTGGATGACAGTAGGTATGATGAGGCTTGAAAGGCCAGATTGTTATAGACGATTGTAATGTTGGATGACTCGAATATAAGAAATGAGCAAGTGACTCCGAGACAAGCGCAGTCCAGCCATGAATGGGCCGGAGTCCAGAGGCGCAGTCCGGCAAGTAGATCACCGGGTCCGGACAACTGCAACCGAATAGTAGATCGTCGGTTCCGGGAGTGACTGAGCGTAAACAACTCCCCTACAGTAAACTCTTGACCTTGAGAAAACCAGACAGGGAGTGACCTTGAATGGAGGCTTTGGCTATCGTGTCTTGCGCACGCGTGGTGGTCACGCCAGACATGACCTCTCCCCGCGGCGTCCGAAGAAAGCATGACTCAGAATAAGGGGTCACTAGAAGGCGATGGGGAATGAGCAGATTTGGGGGAGGGGGAGCAAACTGGTACTTCTGGTCCGTTTTCATTTAAAACAGTTTCGTTGCAACTGCATACGCAGTCCTTTATAAAAGGCACTGCGGAAATTAGTAGTAGTATTACTGGTCTTTTGTGTTTGGCCTTATATTAGGCATACGTACGAAGACGCCCGAGACACCGGCTCACTGTGACAACCGGGCTAGTACGCACATAGCCGAATATCAGTTGTCATCTAAGACATGAATTATCATACCAGACAGACAGCTGGATACGTCAATACAAGTGTACTATCCAGCAGCCAGGGGAATAATGGTTGCGCAGACGTCACCAAATAACATTTTTGACGTGATAATTCGACCATCGCGAGCGGGCGAGGATGTCCACCAGGTGCCCCAATGCGTGTTTGGTATAGAACGATGAATTATGCGCGAATTGCTTTGTTGTAAAAAAAAAATCTTACACACCGTTTGCCACGATTTCTCCTCCGTCCCCCCTCACCTGTCTGTGTTCGATCGCAAGACAGTACCAGATCGGCCGAAGGCAGGCTCAGGCGCAGTGATTGACGAAGTAAAACAGCCCCTCACACGAGCCGTCCCCCGCAAACATGCATCAGGTTTCCAACGATCCCATCTAGATGAACCTGCCATGCAGGTCGCAGTATGGAGGAGGCGTTTCAGCCTGACTCTCAGCGGACCAAGTTGGCCCATCCGTTGGCAGCCTGTCAAGTCATGACTCTTAGCCCGTCATGATAAGTTTAAACGCGGTAGATTTTTATTGTGAAAAATTATTGAGAAGAAGAAGATACGATCACTGGAGCTGTATGTTTACTGGCATGACAATAAACTTCCCGTTCTAGCAATGCATCTTGTTCACTCTAACCTCTACTTTGCATTCTGCAGTCAGACCATCAGGCTATGGCCAGGTTTACAGGCACCCTGCGCAACACATTTAGGTACATCTTCTGTTCCAAACGGGGCGAGAGGAGGCGCAGCAGTCGTTAGACGGAGTTTCCACACCACGTCAGCCAAGCACGACTCGAAGAGTCTTGGCCTCACCTGACATGACGCTTGAAGCGCTCACCGACAACGGTCTTTTTGCTCTTTGCTTGCGAGTAACGATGTGTCACATAGAGATCAAGCTAGGAATGCAAGCAACGAACTGTTTGTTAGTCTTCAGAGAAAGAAAAGAAATTATTTCCTAAAAATGGGGAAGCATCTTCGGAGCGTTATTCATAGCCCTAGTAGTGTGCAGTCACCTGTAAGTCATCAGTAGAAGATGTGTGCTGTGCTCGAAATAGCGAACCTTGTCTCATACCATCTTCTCGGCACCTTCGTACCGGATTCAAATGCAGATTTGGCGGGCCCAACTGAGACACAAGAAGTGCTGACTAGGAAAACCAGACCTCCATACCACACGAAACCCTGTGTAGTATCCTGCCCAGTTTATACACTGTGATCTCACGGCTCGACAT
>JAYGXS010000516.1:0-24757 GCA_036362985.1 Ligula intestinalis
CCCGCCGGGTGGGCCTCAATCCCGGCGGCGAGGAGGAGGAGGAGGAGGAGCAGCATAGTCAGGAGGGGCTGCTCTGTCATTAAAAAAATTGATGGAGAGGAAAAGAGATGGATCCACCATAGGGAGGTTTGGTGTAGCAGACCTTGGCCGCCCTGAAGGTGGGTGGGAACGCGGTCGAAGACGCGTCTGCTGTGGTTCCGGTGTGGTATCGGGTGGCAGTGGCCACTGGCGATGCCAGGGCTGGTCCTGACTGCGTCCAGCCAGGCTTGAGAGTCAACTGAGTGTTGTGTGGGGTGATGACAGTTGCTTTTACATAACTGCGAAGCGAGTTCAAGTGTTCTGTCATTGGTGTGTTGCAGTTGTATCGGCGACATCCGCTCGGCTGCATCGGCCGAGCAGTGGTGTATTTCACGTGGCACTTAGGCAGGCGTACGTATTTGGACGCACGTGTAGACGCGGGCATGTGCGCACGTGTGTACGGACTGAGTAAGCTGAGGTCAACTGTCGGGTCGGTCGGCACGCCGAAGAACAGGGGGGCGTTGACGCAGTTGCTATCGGTTAGCCAGAAGCAGCCGCAAGGTCAAGCCTCTGGGATGGGGGCGCCAGTGAAAGAAAGCATCGTAACAGTTGCTTATGACGATACTACTTTGGGGCGCCGAGCCTTGGACAACGAATGGGGTATAGATATTGTGGCTGTCCACCACATGCTCTCGCTCGTCTGAGTTCGGTGTCATGGCAAATTCAATAAGACGAGGAGCGAGATCGGTTGCGCGTGATTGACGCCGCGTGAGCCTGCGTCTACGCGTGTTACCACACCCCGTTCACATTTTCGGCAGTTGTTATGGGATCGAAACCAGAACAAGGTCTGCAATACCCTGATTTGACCCCGTGTTAGCCCAGCTTATCTATTCTTATCTACTATAGATTTGTGGTCCATATGTCCTATCGCGTTAATCATTTCCTGAAGACGAAGAAGAAAAGGAGGTGAGGGCGTGAACCGAACTAAATTTTTCTGACATTTTGAAGGCCTACGGAAGAGTATGCTCCGCACTATAATGATGCTGAAAACAAGCGTGTTTCTGAAACGTCAGTACAAATACAATTCGGTTGACCAACACGCTCCCTCTTCTGAATCGGGAGATGATAAACGCGGTAAGACACCTGGACCACAAATCTGTACGCATATTTAAGTATATATATGCAAATATGTGTGTACATATTTTGAAAGTAGCCCTCTCCGGTAAAACATCTTTCTTTCACCAAGGGTAAAACTGGATACACAAATGCGAAAAAAACAGACGATGGCAAACGATATATAATGGCCGAAATCTGTAACTTTAGACATGCTTTAGAATGTGTCAGTGAATATGTCGCAAAGTAAAGGCCGTATTTGACTTCGTCCGAAGCGGTGCTGCTGTCTTGCCCATATGACCTCTTTGGTATCTTTCAGAAGGGCAAAAGTGGGAATTTAATGAGCAAAACAGGTTTAGCGATGTGTATGTAAGAAATGTCTTGCAGGAATGGAGACCAGAAAAATGGCATCTCAAGTTCAAAAACCAGCCGGGTGTCAATGAGATTTAGGAAAAAAGTAATAAAAGCTTCCTATGACGTTATGTGAACTCAATCACCATTATACTTTTAGTTAGAAAACCCCTTATAGAATAGTTTCTGCTGTTTAAAATGCCTGTTGCTGAAAACCATTTCCCGTGTGATGATTTTTGTTTTATAAAAACCAAAAATTTCGATTACACCGTCGTCTTTTAATGAAAGCCTGCTGTAAAGTGTAGACCTTACAAAAACTTCTTCCCATGATAATCTGGTGTTCATCAAATAGGTAGAGGATCTTTTCTGTTAACGTCAACAAACCCTGGAAACGGTAAGTTGTTCATGTCTGTGTTAAGGGCACTGAAAATGAAGCATCCAATTTGTACAATACATTTGCTACCGACAAATTCGTACATTTAATGTCATAAATGTTTAGACAGCCTCTCTACATTGGGGCCTTACGGCACATTTTATTTCCACGCCCTCCCGATCAGCAAGTCCAAAAAAATGACCCTGCCCCTCTCAGACGCAGTTGACAGGAAGAAATGCACAAGCGGTTGCTGAATTAAAGCCTAGTGTATTTTTTACTACTTCGTTTAACCTACCAGGATCTACTGTCCCTTATATTGTGTTAGCCCTATGGTTGGTGCAAAGTGAACCAGCCGATTTGGATAAAGTGCCCACAAGCTTTACTAATCACATACTCTGTTAAAAATATTCCTGCACTTGCGTGTAATTGTATGTATAAGCTATATGACTGCTAAGTAAGTTGAATTAGTTGTTCTTTAGAAGAAATACCTTGAGAAGGGGTAGTTTATTGAGTGAATTGTCGATACTTGCTCACCAGGTCATGGTCAGATTAATGTGAATTGTAGAAAACAGCTTATCCAAAATTATGGCCAACAGTAGCTTTTATAATGGGTCGGGGTAGTAGTGGATAATCTCCCTCCGCATGTATGTGGTAGGTCGGGAACTAATTGTCAACCGAACTTAATTGTGCGGTCGATGGTGGCTGGTTTTTGTTTCCTCTAGTCCGGGTAGGCTGCCGTCTCTTCCATGCTTCCCTGGGGTTTGTGTACACCGTGTCCAATTCGACGTGCCCGCTGATGCACGAGTCATCGGAGTTGATGGCTTCTAGTTATGTTCAAGGTACGGATTTTTATGTATCTCGGTTAAACATAAAAAATTACTACTTGCGTGGAATGTTATTTTCCTTTCCACGGAAATGAAAGACGGAAAAATAAGGACTTCGGTCTACCGTAAGTTATCTACACATAGACCTTTTTCCCCTTCAGTAGCAACCGAAGGTTTCGTACCAAAAGTAATCGTATCAGAATCCTCTTCTAGCGCTTTAAAACACACTAAATCGATGTCAATGCGAGGATAGCAGCCTGAAGTGCTTGCATACTCTGTTTGAAGACAATGGCTATAACTGACGACGTGTTCATTTCCAGTCAAATGTCCAACATTTCAAGCAAACTATATGCAGGAACACCATCTTGTAAGACTAAGTGCTTTTTTCTGGACACTATCTTGGCGAATCTTATGGAATAGACGTGAGTAGAAGAAGAAGAAGAAAGATGCCATTGGGGGGTACCATTCGTTCATCTGCTGTAAACATGAGTCTTCTTACTTTGAGAGAAATGGATCCTGATGTGCTGCTCACATCTCTGAGGATGAATCCGTGGCGGATGTTGAAACGTCAGGTAAATAAACGTATTATCCCAACGATCGAGTTGCCTTCTTCTTGCTTTGTCCAGAAATGATATAGCGTTCGAGATTTGGGTTTCAAAATCCGTTGTCAGTCAACAGAATTTATGGAATAGCCATTTAAAAATCTTCTTAATGAGCCTATCGTATAACGATATTGTCAGTTTTAGGGGTACTTTATCGTTGGGGGACTTTAGGCAGTCCAAAGTCTGTTAAGCTTGTCTCATTAATTCGGCAATATCTCCCGAAATTTGATTCTTCCCTATGAGATACTCTGGTAGGGTCTATAGTCAGCGACGCATACGTTGACCTATCTTCAAACAATGGCAGCACATTTCGTTCTAGCCTGCTTTGTTCAAAATTGCAGGTGAGCCTTTATTTTATATGGGGAAACAAGCAAAGTATTTGTCAGTTCCTAGGGTTTTTGATGCCCTATATTCTCGTTGCCCGATGATGAAAAAAATGTGTAATAAGTTTTACAAGTTATTTATTTTTTCAAAATGCATATATTCAGACAGAAAAACGTTATCGGCAAAGCAATAGGGACATAGATGGCCCCTTCTAGCTTATTAGTCCTCATCGGCTAGGCACAATCAAGTCCAACTGATACACAGTATGGCAAGTGCTGCAATAAACATTCCGCAAATTGAAAAAGACTGGAAATCACTCGCAAAACAACATTGAGTGAGGTTGCAATTTTGCTTATCATGCAGTCCAATTTAAATTTATTTCAGTCAAGCTAGGATGCCGAATCTGTAATACGTTTCTTTCTGACCGCTGCGAAAAAGTTGATTCTATAAAAAATGGCTACTTAAATAGTTTGCATTTTTATCATTGATTTTGACTGCCTTGATAAATTCCAATATATTTTATGGAACGCATGCACGAAAACTATCTTGTACCTTTTTAATAACAAATGACGCCTTATTTTAATTTTATTCTTAAAGGAAGGGTTTCCTTCGGAGTTAAAAAGAAGGTTCTAAATTGCCGAATTATTTTGAGACCTACCGACTGCGAGAACTGAATTCAAGTTTAACTAACTGAATGCTGTGTTCATCCTGTTTAAGAAAAAGTAAGTTCTTGCCTTTGGTTTGAGGAAATGGTTGCATAGCTCTCGTAGAATTTCGCAGTAGACAGAGATCATGCTGTATATATCAGGGGCAGCATGAATAAATTGACGGACACGATGTATCATGAATGAACACCGCACAGTCGTAAAAAACTCAAAATTAAAAATCTTTTTAGAATAGAGGCAAACACTTCCTTTTAGAATAAAATTTGAAAAAGCGTAATTTCCTACCAAATAAGTACAAGATAATTTTTTTAGTCCATGCTTTCCATAAAATATATTGGAATTTATAAAGGCAGTCAAAATCAATGATAAAAATACATACTATTTATGTATAGATTTTTTACAGCATCAACTTTTTCGCAGCGGTCAGAAAGAAACGTATCACAAATTCGGCATCCCAGCTTGACTGAAATAAATTGAAATTGGACTGCATGATAAGCAAAATTGCAACCCCACTCAATGTTGTTTTGCGAGTGATTACCGGTCTTGTTCAATTTGCGGAATGTTTTTTGCAGCACTTGCCATGCTCTACCACTCGAGGATCGATCCCACGAACTGTTAAGTATAACCACAGTGTTCTAACCCATTGAGTTATGGGCCCGTTTTCTGTTCAGCTTACTGCTTAGAGCCTTGAATTTCCAATCAACAGGTCGCGCGTTCAAGGCTAGGAGGATGCATCACTTGGGCTTCGATATGGCCGGTTGATGACGGCCAATGAGCCCGAGGTGGTCATTTAGGTCCCCCTTTTGTTCGTCGGTGATGTTCCTCTGTCTAAAATACTAGCCACTGTGTGGCCGCTGGCCAGATTCAAAAGTGAATCCCAAGGCACAACAGGACCAGTGGCTTCCGTCTCCAATCGGCAGGTACCGATGCATCTATTTTTTTCCAAATAACCTTGTGCTTTCGGTGTACAATCACCGAATGAACACTACTTCAGTTATTCTCTGCCTAACTTCGTTAATTTTTTTCAATATTTCACAGTTATATTTAGGATTTTTTGTGAAGTTATCGCGGGGGTTTAAGTTATTAGATGAAACCCTTGCCGTTGCTTTCTTCAGGGCCCGGCTCCTTGTGGGAAAGAGAAGAGAATCAACTGGAGGCCAGAGGGGAAGCAATAGTTTATTCTGTACAGAAAGAGTGGAGAAGCCATAGGAAGAAGTTGCCTGTCGGACTGCATGTCCAGCTGTGATGGGGCTTGGTCCGAAGTGGTGAAAGCGTAGACAGTCATCGTAGTGAGATCCTTTCTAGGTTGGCATTGAAAGTGATTGGCCAGACTGAGGTAGGCAAACGAATGCATGTGCGTTAGTGGGCTGCACCAGAGAAGCGTTCACGCGGGATTTGCGACCATCCTAAAGGTCAGTCAAGACTTGCAATCACGCGATTTTATGCGTGCCGTGCATGGCTGGTCACTATACAAGATCATATACTTCGTAAGTTCCCTTGAATGTCATGCTAACAGTCTTAGAGTGTAGGAAATAGCTTGTCCATCCACATCCTCCAGCAAGGTTACAGTTCCATTTTTGCGAGAGAGAGCCGTGGCCGGCCGAAGGTAAGAATAGAATTGACCCACCGGCACCCCCACCTCACCTCTCCATGACATCCGTTCTCCGCCAGCACTCCCAAGAGGGCGCTGAGGCCCAGGCCACTTGAATTATGAGAATAGGACACCGCAAACTGGCACAATCGACACTGACGTTCACACCCTTGGGGATGTCGCTGTCATAGTTGGTCGGGGTGACACTGCGAAGCACGGGACTCGAAGGGCAGGTGAACTGGGCAGACTAACTTCTTCGCGCCTAGTTTGGCGAGTAGTTAGTCCTTCTAAAAAAATCCCCACAATTAAGTAGGAACTGGATGCGGCATCTGGCGAAGACGTCAACCTTACGCGTGCGATTAAATTAAAACCACTATAAACCGCAATATGCGCTCTAGGAGGTGCTCGCGGATACTCGATGTCCTATCCTTACCAGGTTATCCAGATTACTGGAACCCCTTCAAATCACTGCATGTGAACTATATGAGTAAATTTAAGTACCTGCAACTGAATTATAGCGGGAAGCGGTTGCAGAAGGCTGTAATCCGGACCTATTAACCATTATATAGTTCTGATAAACAAATACTAATACCTCTACACAGCAGTACGATACATAACATTTGCCTTCTGTCCTGTCCTTGCTGTGTACCAGCCTTGTAGTATTTTTGGGAGCTCCTCCTTTTTGCATTGCCCTATCGTATGGTCGGTGCTGTGGGGACTACGTACATGAACAGTTACGTCAACCAGTGTTCGAAGTTTTATCTTCCTTTCTGTACCCTATTTATTTGCTCTATCAATGCAGCACTTACTGATCGTTCAAACGCTGACCCACGTGAATACCGGGGCAGTTATAGCATGGATCACAGTGATCTGCCTCAAATGGGCTGCCGGCATTCAGCTGGGTCTTTCTCCACATGGCCTCTTCGTTCCGATTGGCTATGTCAATACCTATTCCGTTATACCTTCTGTAACAACGGATACTTTGTGGACCTTCCTCTCGGTCCTCTGTGTGCTAATACGGAAGGACTGTTTTGTGTAGACTTTGCGGTAGTCGATCGCGTCGACGCCGAACCTTCATTCGTTCATTCCTCCTCCACCTCCCTCTAACTGCAATGGATTTTGCCTGTACCGAAAAGGGCCCTAGCACAGGTCTGGCTGTGTGCTTCACACTCCTCCCCGCCCCCCTCCCCCCACTTAGACTGACTGTCGCGGTAGAATAATTGTTTGTTTCTCTCTGCTGGACATTCTATGTGCCTTATTGACGGATTCGTCATCCAGTGTTCACAAGTCGTTAATGTGATGGCAGAAGAACTGCCGCGCCCTGTGCGACGGCCTGGTGATTCAGCTGAAATGTTGCCTTAGCAGCTAATTAATTTTGGCGGCATAGTCCTCCAAGACACGCTTTCAACCAATTAGCACTGTCTGGCGGGCGACGAGGTCTATTGTTGCTGTTTTGTTTAGGACGATCAGCGTTTGAGGCGAAATTATGCCTTCTCCTTGCAGTAGACTTGGTTGGTTACGGACGGCACACGGGGGGCATACTCACTAAAATACATGAGCAGAAGCCGGTGATGTGTAAGGATGGGTCACTGCTTAAAATACAGACCCCGAGTTCGACTCAGTGGACACAAAGAAGGGGCTCAGCATCGTGTTAAACAATAACATTTCTTTATTATAGATCGTGGGATTAAAATACGTACGGTGTTGCTGAAAGCCCCAATTTTTGACGATGCTGTCCGCCTGCCCACTTTCCCTGGAATAAACTCTGATTGCATAACCGGAAGCGGACTGTCAAAAAGTGCCTAATTAAGGTCCCTAGTTCACGCGTTTCGGTAACCAGTCGAAACTAATAGCCGGATAGTTATTTGTGGCTTTCACCCAGACGTGACTGGCCGAATGAACACTCTCAGCTTGCCTCCTCCCCACCTCTCACCATACCGAGGCACTCAACATATCACACAACCACCCCTCCACCCCCAAGTCATGTTCGTGTTTCGCGAGCAGAGCATTGTACGGTTTGCGAGGAGGGAATGCGTTCTTTCAGCAGGGGGAGAATTGTTGTTGCGAGGGCCTTATTAGGCGACAAAATATGCCCTTCGGAAAAAGAAACTGGTTAGATTGACATAAAAAATACACGAATTTGCTCATGGGTTTCTGCAAAAGCCATCTCATTTATTTATCACATAGGTCAATGAGAGATGGACCAGAAAAGATATATAAGTTGTGATCAAGAGGATGTAGTTGGTCTTTTGTCAAACAAGAGAAAATAAGTAGAACAGTCATCTACATACGTATATGAGCTGTTTAGCCTTGACAGCGACTAGGTCTGCATCCATCACCAGTCGCCTTGAAATTGTCTTGCCAGTTGAGCAAAGTGGAGAAAGGGAAGATATCGCGCAGTAAATGCTCTGCAAGTATACCTCACTATCAACAAATCCACTTTCGAGTCACTGGTTCGGCACCTGCTTCATGAGTCTGTCGCAGTGGGTTAAATTAGTAGGTAAAGTGCATGCCACTGCAATCTTCAAGCTCGGTTTCCTAAGGATAGAAAAGAAGTGAGACGCCAGATAGGACGAAGAGTGCATTCTGTATAGAAAATTTGTTCGAGTATGTTGAATGTCTAACGAGTATGCGTCCGTGCCCGAAATGAACGGCATCGGCAGTCTGTGAGCGGGGCAGTCGCCGCAGCGAGGCCCTATGTGAGGCAACCACAGGGAGATGATTAGCCAGACCGGATTGCGATAGGCAGCAGGCTGAGGCATGCGCACATGCCAGCAGCCGCAAGACGTTGAGCGTTGGCATAGTTTGCGGCACTTGTAACTGTCTGTCCCAGAGGCGGGCCGAGAACTACAATCACGTGACCTCAGGTATGGTGAGGTATGGCAGGTGGAAAGGCGCTGCAGGGTTAATACAGGGCTTGCGACATCGAACTGCTAGTATACTGTGTGTCTACGAGATCTTCTTTAATCCCCTCGGAAATTAAGTAAGAAAGGATGAAAACTGAGGGCTTATATCAGTAAACACGCTGAAGGACTCACTGATGAGCCGAACTCCTTGCAGTTGCATCATGCAGCGGCACAAGATCGGCGAACTAGGCGCGTTTGGGTTTTGAGTAGATACTTATATTGTCAGTTTGGGCAGTGATTCTACAGTATTGGCAATAAACATTTTCTGCATGTCTTTTTCATTTTTGTCCATATTTATACGTTCCGTTGGTGTTTTCATACAAAAATTTCCTAGTTGTGAAGCATTTTTTACAAAACTTTCCAGTCTCAACTATATTCCTACATTTCAAATTTCTTTGAATACAAATTTGCTTCGAATCTTGATTCGCTATTTCTGGAAATAAGGACTCCTGATTATGGAAGCTGCAAAGGAGATCTGCGATGCTGAATTGGCCGTCCTGGACACAGCAGCTTTTTCATTGTTACGAGCTTCCTGCCTTTGGCGAAATCGGCTTGGAAGGCCAGCCTCGTTCAGGTCAATCGTCAGAAGCTATGCAACGAGGACTTGCTTTTACCTTCTGAATACGAATCGAAATCGAGCAGCCGTGATTTGGGAGCATTCGTTTTAGTCGAACACAAAACGGTCTTGTGACACTTGCATTAACTTGACTTTGTTCCTAAGATCCCCCATCAAGATCCACACGAGCAGACCGAAGCACAAGTGAATTCTACTTACGATAGATGGGCGCTCACCGATCGCGTTACGGGACATCCTCATCCCGTTGTGCCCTAAGTCTCACTTTGGAACCCCACCAGTGGTCGCTCATCGGCCAGTTTATAATAATTCGACAGTTAGTAAACCAGAAGTCTCCCTTGACTCTGTTGGCACTGTCTTTCTACCTTCTGATCCTCTCAGTCTGTTAGGGGAAAATTATTGTGTTGCCTACATTCTGGACAAATTCGTGACCAAAAACCGCCAGGACTGTTAAACTTCCCGCGCATCTGTAGCCTCTATTTTGGCAGATTGTCAAGAAAGTGGGGCCTCCTGGCTGGATTTGTGGGCCCCTGTTAGTGAAAGTGCGATATCGTTGCACTAGACCTTACCGTCCGAGCCAACGGTCCACCCGAGGATGAAGGTGTGCGCTGGGCTAAGCCACCTCCCCCCCCCTGTCCCTGGCCGCCAAACAGATTGACGCAGTCGCTGAATTGACCAATTATAAATGGTCTCGGGTGTGTGTGGGGGGGGGCGAATAAATTGAATTAAGGGGTAGTGGGTGGATCTGCAGTGTGCCAGGGGGACGGGCCAAGGAGACAATGACTGCTGAGGCCAGACGTGCAGTACGCGCAGCGGGGGTGGGTGTACTGTGGACGCGCTAGGTCAGATAAACCCCTTTTTCTGGTGACAACCGATAAATGTCCCAGAAAAAATCAGTCCTGGGCGTGCTGACTAGGGTACACGGTATACGCCATCGGGTTCGACGCACGCGTGTGCGAGCTCTTGTGCGCTCGGCAAGTGCCTGTCCATTAACCGGGCTGTCAAGTCTGGTCTACCGCAGTTTACGACATGATGAGACTTAAGTATGGCACCCACATGTTAATTCCAGTATCTCGTTCCCAGCTTCGACTCGGAATGCAACGGTACGGTGACTGGTCACTATCCTCCCAAAAGCAGGCGCAGTTACCATTCCGTTTAGACAGAAGATGAATGTATCAGCAAAGAGTACTTTCTGTAGTTCGTCTAACGATGAATGAAATTCGCCTAGCTTGTCCTCATGCTTAAATCTAATTTCCAGTGACTCTGCGGACCAGTGTAGCCGAAATCCGCAGACCTTAAGTACACCCAGGTCAACATTTTGTGGGATGGCATATACCTGGGCAAGCCGCCGAACCCCATTATTGGCTGTTCCGTGCTTTTCTTGGCATAGCATTCGAAAGATCCATGTCGGCATTTAAAGCGCATGGCCTGCCCATTCTCGGAACAATTACAAATACCGCTTGTTTTTGAAACTGTTTAGATCATACTGAAATCTCAGGCACTGAACAGATGGAATTTGATCACCTTCCATATAAAGTCTTTTCACTACGAGTACCTGATCAGTTTATAATTTCAGTATGTTTCGCCGCTAGGCTATTGTCATCTCTGGGCTGGCAGCTAGGCCATTTGACAGTTTTCTTGCAGCTGGAGGAGATAGGACGATCGTGTTCACGGTCCCCCAGTGTTTCTCGAATTGGCGTTATGTTTTATGAAGACGTACCAAATCAAGATGCCCATAACACCACTGCACATTTACATAATGTATCGGCCTGCCCAGTACTTTGCGAATTCATAACATTTTCAAAGTGATGCCATGAGCACTAATAACTGGTAGACAGATAGTATTGCCGGTAAAGACTAGAATGGCCATTTCTGACTTACTAGCTATCGTCAGCCAGTGATAAAGAGACCTCATTGTCAGCGCAAAGGCCCAAGGCCGAGCGGGACAGATGAGTTCCATTAACGATCAGCTGAAGGTTGATCAATGAGTGTCAATATCCTCTGACAAACCGGCGAGACAACGAGCTCCTACCTCAATGGTTAGGGCATTTGACTTATAAAAGTCGCTAGTTCGAGGCTCGGGTGGGACACAACTTGGATCTGGGTATGACCGGCTGACGACGGTTATTATTATAACGGTGACGTCTGGCGTGTGTCACCGTCGAAGTACGCCCGTTGGAATCAACCAGCGGCAATAACCACACGAGACAGCAAGTCCGGGTTTTGTACACAGTAAACCCTCCTCCGGATGGATTCCTGAATAACGCCCTACTTATTGCATTCTTCCTTGGGGATTCCATGAGCGTACTTCGACGGTGACACACGTCAGACGTCACCGTCATAGCACTGACGACGCAGGTGAGATAACTGCGACCCATGGACACATTTGCATCTGTGTCCTCTCCAGAGGTTTAGGTCATCGCGTGTAAGCGGTCAGAGCGAACAAATGAACATATTTGGCTAGGCTCAACGCCTCATGAAAGCCTCCAAATGTTGCTAGCATTTGGTCAGGCTAAACGCCTAACAGTTTATAAGCCAGAAATGGCTATGTCAGTCTCCCCCTTTTCTTTGTCGATAATAGTACCTGCCTATTGCCAGTGTTTGTTTTATTGCGTGGAGTGGCTGACTGGTGACGAGTCAGGTTGGAATAGCTCCATCTTTATGTGGCCTTCATGACATGCCCACTCAGATCGGATCCTGGCCGCTCGTCCCACCTTCGCCGTGGATTTCTTGGTTGTACTGGCCGACAGTGCGTGGACCTCCGCCTTCTCTTATCTCCGATTTTCTTGATCTTGTCTTGGAAGTGGGAGTGTGGAAGAGAGGGTGAAGTCGATGCCGCGCAAGTCACCTAGCAGGTTGTTGTTGTAGCGCGTATTGGAGTGTTGGACACACCAACAACCCGTGATCTCCCTCATTTTTGTTCTTCTTGACTTTTTCTGAGATAACTTCACGCATCTTTTGAGGCTCCCATCCGAAGGGGATTCCTACTACTGACATAGGAATTCAGTAGATATGAATAAGCGGCCTTAGTAAAATTATGATTCCAAGCGGCACATAATTTTGCAGGGGTCCGAATTGTCTCGGAAATATATCTCTTTTTAACAGCTTTTAGTCTCCATTCACGTGCCATCTTTGAAGAAAACGGAATCGTCCACAAGACGTCGTAAGAAGGGAATTGGTTGTTTGATCGAAAATATCCTTTGGGAAACAGGAAAAAACTTTATTGTAAATTTTCGATGCTGGCACACCAAAGTGTTTTCGTTGGTTTGTGCGCCACTTGGATCTGGTACTTCCTCAGGTGTCTTTCAACAAGTTCAGACACGTTTTAATCATATGGAAGTTGTGCCAGTTTCTCGGATTAGGCGCTTGATCGGAACGATCTAGTTCCTTTTCTTTTTGTTTAAAATCTTTTCGTCTCATGCACTGACACACGAACTCTGTGGGGTAACTGTTCTTAGAGAACAATCGGAACAGGTAGTTGAGTTCGGCTTCGTAGAGTTCGGAATCAGCTTGTACACCTTAAGGATAGGGTTGGCTATTTGAATAAAAAAGAGGTTGTCTATAAAATTCCTTGCGGCGACTGCGATACAATTTATTGCGGACAAGTAAGAAGGTCCGCCTCTACACACATACATGAATATCAATTAGCAGTAAAGAGGCGCCACCAGCTGTCCGAAGTCGCCACGAACTCGCGTGAATGTGGGCACAAGTTTGCATGGGACCATACCCGCAGAGTGTGTTCCTGCCCATGCAAGAAAGGCCGAGAATTTTTGGAGGCCATTAATTCTGACGAAGCGTACATGAACAGGCACTTTGATTTGGATTCAATGTATACCAATCTCAAAAAAGCCTGGAAAAAGCACCAACTACCAAACCATGCTATTGACCATAGATGACGAAGCATTATCGATTTTTGGCGCGTTTAAAAATGCGCACTGCTCTTCATACATTTCCCTCATGTCCGAAGACGACCTATTGTGCCAGCGTCGAAAATTTACTATTAAGCTTGTTCCTGTTTCCCAAAGAATCTTTTCTATTGACTAATTTTTCTTAAGTTGCATATTTTCACATTCATACGAAGGAATTGGTTGTGCATACTGTGTGAACTCATGAGCCTGAGCTGCCATTTGCTTCTGCTTTCCACTCGCATACAAATTTCTTTTATAGATATCTACATCGATTGGACTATTTTGCCCATTATAAACCAATTTTCAACCCTCTTTGTTCATTTGAACTAAAACAATAAGGTCGTTGGCGCATGCTAATAGCACAGTTATTGAACGTATGTCAATTTGACCTAAGTATTGCAACTAATTCAAGTACGATTTTTCATGATGTTGGCAACTGCATCGTTCGACCATTAGGCACTTTTTCTGATTCCCTGGTTTGATGTGGTTTGCGTGTAAAATGTTATTCACGATGAATTGAGGGTGTTTTTGCTGAAAATTTAGGAATTATATTTTGCTTTCTCTCTCTCTCTCCCTCTCTCTCTCTCTCTGAAAAGTTTATTTGGGTTGCATCGACGAAAATGCCGACAGTTGATAGAAAAAATGCTCACCGCTTGGATAGCATTACACCCTGTCCATATTATTTACTCAGTTGCCAAGTAAGTTTATCAGTCTAAGTCCAGCATGCTACGGATCAAACCCGAACTTTTTATCCTGTTCCATGCAACGTGCAGTGCTGCAATTTCATTTCAAAAAGTCTCCCCACTTAAAGGTTCGTGCGAGGATTGCAATTAATTTTTAATGAGCTCCAGTGCTTACTACAAGTGACTGCTGGAATGCCCGAAACTTCGTACGAAATGCCAACTGACAGGCAGACGTCATTAACGTTAGTTTTGAATCAAAATTCAAGTCAGCTGCATGAACAGCCGTTAGACCGTGCGCACGGGGTTTGGTAAACATAATTCATGTGGACGTTAGCGAAGGGTGGAGGCCTGTAAACACCTACAAAATTCAGTCGTCTGCCATTCAGTCACTCTGTTCCTGTCAGCTGTGCGCACCCACTCCCCCCGAGGCCCTGCTAGGCTGTCAATCTCAGGCTGCAGTCGCGTGCCAAAGTCTATTTGCGCGTAATTATTTACACTGCAGAACTTTGCTAACTGAGGTAGGACCTGGTCATCGGACGTGAGCTGATGAAACCCAAGCCGACTACTGCTAGCTGGGAAGGTTTCATTCATTGAGCACATTTGTGTAAGAAAGATGCAGGTCAGCCGTTTAGGAAAATCGCGATAAAATCCGCTGCATGCGCGTCTCTTGTGTTGTAGCCATTTAATCTGCTGATCTGTCAGCTATTTGCATAAGGGGCTGTGGATGGATGATGGCGCGGGCAATGCTGAGCGTACTCGCTTTAGACTACTCTTTTTTCTCTCGAGAGTTGGCCCTGTGTTTCTGTCGATCATCATTCACCTTAATTGACATGCAACCCTGTAGGTGTCTGAAAGTTTTAATTTCTCTTTTGCCATTGCCCCGCTGTACCTGTGTCGAAACTAGGTATCTTAAACTGCAGAACATTCCCCCAAGTCAGAAGTCAGGTAAGACCAATAAGGTTGGACAGTGTACTTTAAGAAAGGGGCTAATAATAGGGCTCAGTAGAGGTATTGTCCGCAGTGTCCTCAAACAGTTGTGCGTGTCCTGTGCCTCGGCGCGCGCTTACAGGATCCCGAGACATGTTCTGCAACCCATCAGGAAAAGGCGCACATGGAGCCCGCGATGCTACTGGCCAAGAGGCGAGATATTGACCCGACCGAGAGACAGGCAAGCGGAAATATACAAGCGGCTCTCGCGTCAGTCGGCAAGGGTGTGTGATGGACCAGCCGCGCCAGACGAAGTTATCACGAGCCCCCCGTACCATACCATGAGCTGAAAACACTAAGACACTTATATAGTTGGGGTATAACTAAAATAAATGACGAAGGAGAAGAAGAAGTCGGACGAACTCTTGAACGAGTTGACTGCTACTGTATCTGATGATAGGAACGAGAGAAAATCCGAAACAGGAAGCCAATAAACTTTTTTTTCAGTGATTGCATCATCTCCTTCTAAAATGAGTAGTCTAAAGTAAGTGCAAACAAAACTGCATGAACCACCATGCGTCCACAATCCGTCCTCCTAACAGCTGACGGATGATCAGGTAATGTGCTTCAACACGAACCTGGCTAAGACAAAAGAGACACGGGTCCAGTGGATTTTATCGCTGTGCTGGAAGCGACACCCGCAGAAGACTCCATGAACTCGATTCGCCAGCGAGTCGCACCTCTCATCTTATCCCAAAGGTCACCTCGAATCACCTCCTCAGGCGAAGAAAGGGTCATAAATTAGCGAGAAATGGACGAGGAACTTGTGACTGTTCCAGCAGACAAAGCACAGACAAACGCGGTTGTGATCGAGTCTGAATGCATAGTAAAAGCTCAGAAGCTAATGAAGAATATCCAGGCATATGAAGTTGTCGACTCTAATTAGATGAAAATACTGGGGGGAGAAGATACACGAAAACCTGCATCTGCTGAAAAAAACAGGCGATATTCGAAAACGACTGATGACGACTAAAACTGCAACACGATGTCATAGCTCGCTTCTGCGGCTTACCGAAAATCTATGAGCCAAGCGTCCCCATACAGCCAATCGTGGCACTGAACGGCACACTCACCTATGGACTGGGTAAACGATTTGCTCAGCAATTGAAAAAAGCTGATGGAGGGCTCAGAACACATGGCTGTTTCGTCAACACCTTTCCTGGAAAAACTCAGAATCGTCCCAATAACTCCTGATTAAATAACGGATCCTTTGAGGTCCCCTGTCTTTTCAGCTCCACCCTTATAAAAACTGGCCACGAGAGTCACCAGTGACCAATTGGACAGTAGGAACGATAAAAAAAGGAAAACTCTAAAAAATGTATGTCAGGGATCCGTTGAACCACTGTTCAAGCACGTAATCTATCCTTACCGGCCAGGGTTACGAGTAACCCCAAAGAACCCCAATGGATTTCCCAATCTGCAGTTACCCGGATGAGGTGGTTCTACGATAACTGGAAATGCAGGTCTTTCAGTCGGAAGCAAAATTCTGGATATACTGCGCGGACGAATAATCTGTTATCCTGCGGAAGAAAAGGAACGCCACTTTGTCCAAAAATTCAATTTATAACAGAGGAAGCAAAGACGGGGAAATTGCCTTTTATGTTGTTCAGGTCTCGAGACAGGAAGATGGAACCCCACAGTCTCTTCTTTTCAAAAAGGACAAACACGGCGAATCTCTCCATCACCAATAACAACAGCGACAACAATAACAACAATAAGCACTCCCTGCAACCTACAAAAATTTGCGTCCGCACACTATTTTTTACGCATCAACACATGCTGCAGTGAAGGGCTGAGAAGATACGAGAGCCTGCGCCCTTCTGCCTCTCCAATGGATAGGCCCGCAGGCTCATGAAAAATTCTCACACAAAAGGCACACAAAGACCGCTGAGGCGTATGAAAACAAAAAACCTGGAAGTTTCCTCCCCTTGTCCTACGGGAGTTACCTGCGGAGGCCATTAAAGGCATTTGAGGACCATGGGCCTTGGATACCGACCGGAGGTGACTATCCGTCACTTGCTCATGGAGCCTTGGGGGCAGCCGTCGCCTGAAAAAATGTCATGAGTGGTTTATTGCAGCGACTGTCTATAGTATCCGGCCAACTACTACGATATGACTGAAAAAGACTAATATCCCGCACGCATGAGCATCCTCTGGCTGTACAGCAAAAGGTAGTAAGGGTGCACGTCACCATGCGCAATCCCGGAAATAATAATTAATCTGACGTTTCAATAGGGCACATGTACTCGGCTGAGTCAAATACAAAGTGACGAGGTGAGAGAACTGAAGCCTGGCAATTTTATGCCAATTCGATCAGCTGTAGGGTCGATCTACCAAAGCCATACGAAGCCGTCAGCCACTACTTGTGCAAAACAAGAAAACCAATGGAAAGCGAATATGATTTACCTACCAAAAGGAACCTAAAGTCTCTTTAAAGCATACCACCAATGACGCTCTCAACTGCGAGCGTGAAATGTCAGGTGATGAAGCCATTCTAGCGCAGATATCACCTTAACTTCTCTTTCGATCGACTTACGACTTTGTCGGTGATCCTTATATTTTTTGAAAATGTACTCTCCAGGTATGCGAAGTTGACCAAACCTGGGAGGTGCGTTAGACTGACATGGGTGTAGGTCCGATGTTGTTAGCAATTCTTCAACCGCGTTGAAAGGATTACGTCACGAGGATGGATGACGATGACTGCTCATGGGTCTATTCTACTGTAACGCCGCTGTGGGTGCTCACACACAAGGCAGACATATTTGACGTTGGCGGGATAGCAGGGTGACTACCCTAAAACACGGAGGCCTTGGATGTGCTCCCACATAACCGACAGGCTTGATGCTATCTCAAGAGGAATACAGCAATAATCTTCGAAGCCGTCTGAATGATGGCAGTCATAGCAAAACGAATGTGCCAAGAACCATTGGCTGCAAGCGCTCGAACCTTTTCATCATGCTTATTTTGTCAGTAGACCTTCTGGGTTAGGACTAGCCTCACTGATCACCTGAACAGTCAGTTAATTTTCAGCATGACCAGAAGCACGGTATACCATCATCACAAGCATCCATACAGAGGGTTCTCCAGCTGTCCTGCGAATTAATATCATCGTCAAAAATGCGGGCTCACTTCCAGGCTTCGACCACTTAAACGGTGCGTTCGAATCAAACGTCCGGCTAATTGGTCACTTAAGAATCCTTCACACTGCTTGTAGCCACGACAGGCCTCACGTGCAAAAACTGTGCCACGATATTCTGAGTCAACATGGGTCTGTAGCGTCTGAGCAGTATTTAGGCGCAGAGCACTTGTAGGAGGCATTCATTCTGCACATAAATCTCCGTTGCTGCCCTGGGCAATAGTGGCCACTAGCGAAGCCAGGGCTAGTTACTATAGTTTGTGTGTGTGTGTGTGTGTTCGACCATCGGTTTCGATGAAGTCCACCAACTGAACCAACAGGCTGGTACATGAGGTGACGGCCTCAGGGGTTAGTTTAAAGTGGTAGAGGATGTAGTTAGCGGCTCCGCACTCTTGACCTTCGCCCATGAGTCTCGAAGAGACTAGACGTGTCGAGCGTGGGCTGCTGTATCAAATGCAAGCCAATACGCTGCCTAATTTAGTCTTACAGTGACAGTAGACTTTTGCGCTAGTACTACTGTACTATTTACCCTCACTCACCCATAGTAGGTGTGATGACAGGCCCAAGGAGGCCGAGACTGATACGGCTACTACTGTGTCTAATTACAACTGGCTACGATTTAGTTGAGTCTCACAGTCAGTACTATCTCTGACGCTAAAATTTGTGAGAAGTGACGCTGGATTTAAGTTAACACTGGGATGCTCATGCCCCTTGTCTCAAGAAGGAGTGTGAATCTGGGTTTAAACTATTTCGAGTAAGTACATGCTTTGGGCCCTGAGCAGAAGAGCGTTTGTCTTGGTTTCCGCCAATCAACTCTATCCATCAGGCTGTATCATCTTAGATAATAAGATACTGCTGCTATAGGTACGTGCCTATATTACGAGTGCTTGTTTCGATTAATCATGTATGGTAAGATCAGTAGACAGTATACTATAAGTATCTATTGTGTGTGCTTTTTAAGGAGTCGCACCTAATATGCACTCGCAATCTGTGTGAGGAGGAAAAGGTGATTAGCATTTAGATAATAATAGGGCATTTGTAAAGTAATGTACCAGTCCTACCATGCATTTATGTCACCCAGCTTGCCGTCTATAGCCCAACTACATACCTAGCACAGTATCCATCTATAGCTTGGACTTTTCGGAACCTGTGCTCGTTTCCCATTGATCCCAGCACATTGTGCGAGTGGGGGTTTAAAGTATTCCGAGTAAATACCCAACTTCAGTAGCTGTCAAACCAGAGTCTTGGAGACGAAGGCTGGTACTGCTACTGATATTTATAATACTACTAACTAAGGGTGCAGCTGAGTGATAGCATTTCTGGTACTATTTTTCTCTGTATTATACAAGTTACTATAGTAACGGCGTTCAGCTATACCTAAGAGGAGAGGAGACAACGGTGACAGCTGCCTCAGTAAGTTTTTTGGAGCAAACATAAGGTTGTCCTCATGAGGGGTGGTGTGTCTAGTGGCCTACGTTGCCTCAACCGCAGAGTAACGGACCTTGCGCAGCTGCGACACGCACACGCCTACCCGAGCGGTTGGCAACCGTCCCCTGCAAATGTGAATGACCTTGAGGCAGCCGACCTTGAGCAGTGACGCCGAGTATCACAATGACATCCAACAACAGCAGGTGTTTCGGACCACCTGTTCATCTTCTAAAATCTATTGTTAAAACATGCTTCACGCAAAAACCGAATCGCATTACTTATGCTTCTACCCAGCCGCAGGAGTATACACGGCATCTGTTAATAACATATTACGCAGCGCTCATAAACAAACGAACGTACGAGGAAAGAGAGGCAGACACGCTTTATCTTGCTAGCATTGTTCCAAAATTTTCAGGGGAATAGCCCTTCAGTCACGGTGGATAAACCTGTATAATCAAAGATGATATAGGGTGACTGAACCTCACAACTCTCGACTTCATCAGTAATCTACAGTCGACAAATTTACACCAGGTTTTATTTCATTCAAAATAGTGTGGTGTGCAGACGACCTCGTTATTGTACTTCACATAAACGAGGAGGCGTAAAAATCAGTACATAGTGAGCACGATAGGCCAACAGATACGGAAATTCCCGTGTGTATAATGCATGGAAAAAATGAACGGCAGCTCAATTTAAAAATCCCACCAGAGAGAGGATGGGTGAGAAGTCACATGCGAAAATGCACAGCCCACCTCAGGGAGAAGCGTGTCACATGATGCAGTGCGTAGCCACGTGTGGTACTCATGAACATACTGTTTGTCCCGCCAGCCATTGCGACAAATCTCATTCTCAGTCGACCTGCCAGCCGATTGGTTGCATGGGAGAGGAAGGACTGTGCCCGAGACCGTCCTTATAAGTGTTTTATGGGGGGGATTAAGATAGGCAGTGGAATATACCTCAATAACTGCTATATGCATTTTGAATTTATTGTATTCAGAAATGTTGTTGATTTATATCTGTATATTTTCCAAATCTATATTATCGTTTAAGGTTTTGCGGGTAAACCTGATTATAAAAATACAGGTTTCTTGAAATTCCCGAAAAAATTGAAATGGTGGTTAGGAGGCCATCTAGATCAACTTACCTGATTTGGTTTAACTTACAGTTCTGGAGTTAAATAGTAAAGTCCGCGGCGCGAAGCGCCACACAAACCTTTAATTTGCATGCAGGCCAGCATACGCCCAGCGGCCACGGGGAACATCTTCAACAAAATTGTTCCTCTTTCCACTTGCTTCTACAAAATTATTTGACTTCCTATCCCATTTTCCCAAACCAAAAACCCCTGTAACCACCTTTTCCGTGGGACAAAATGCTGAGACTCGGGGTATATGAGGTGCACTACTTTAACTACCTTTGACCCTCAGACCAACGCTGCCGCATAGGAGTGCGGAGAGGCAGTACTTTTAATGTGAGAAGACGCATCCCCACGGCATGGCAGCACATTGCTCATTTTCATAAAGCTAACGCTATTCAAGCAACTACAACGTACCAAGAGTCGGGTTTGGAAGGTTGTCGACGGGCAATATGACTCGGTCCTACTTTCAGGACTGAAAGCTAGGCCGAAGTGACTGCCTTTAATTCTGTTCTCGGTAGCACTCCTATAGGAGTTAAGGTTAAGACGGTTAACCCTAACAGCTACAATCTTCCAAACTTGGTTCCTTAGTAGATGGGAGAAGTCTTGGGAAGACCAGAGTAGAAGGAATAGTTTATTGTGTACACAAAGGAACGAAGAATAGGTGGAAAGATTTTTGAACTTTGGAGCACACGTCATTCCGCTGGAGTGCTGTGGTCCTAAGTGACTTCTGGCGGCCGAGAGTAGGGAAAAAGGGACTTGTACGAGTGGCGCTTGGGTGGCCGCGAGAACCTAGATGCACGTGTGTGTGCCCGAGTGGAAGACGGTCAAGTCTCTGCAGGTCAGCGAGACTGTAAGCGCTGACTGAGTTATTGGATGACCTTGAGGCAGCTGGCCTTGAACAATGACGCCAGACAAAGCACTAGAGTGTGTCGGACGGCAGCGACCGCTATATTTCCACTTATCTGGTACTTGAGTCACCCTTTGTATGAAGCCTTTCATATGTAGGGTTACAGACTAGGTCTGAATAAAGGAGAAGATTGCTCGAACACCGGAATCGTTCGTTTATTATTATGAACTTTCATGTTCATCGTCAGAGATAGTAACAACAGCAGCAAAGGGGCCAAAATTATAGGGGTGTAGGTCAATCAATTATCAAGTTGACCCTCACCATCGTCAGAGCCACCGCTTATTCATGCCGCTTTCACTCCGACTAACACTCGTTACAAGCAATGGGTACGCACGTGACTCAACCTCTCGCTCGCGAGGCTGTGATGCTAGTCAATATTTACCTCTTCACTGATTGGCCAAGCCGGACGAAGTTCGGGCGCATGCACGTTGGTTGGCATTTACTTGCTCTTTTGCCTCGCGTAAATTCTCTGCCTCAGTAAAGGCTTCTTCATCTGCTTTCCCTGTCGCCTGGTCTGGGAATCTTCCAGTCGTCAACCTGCACACCCCGGCAGGATAAATCGGTCCTTCCCAGGACTGAGGGTCCGACTAACACGTCTTCTTGATACTCCAGTCTTTATGGTATTCTTGGGCTTGTGAGGTTCCAGCGGCCAACATGAACAAATGAGGGAGAGAGAGAGAGTAAAAAAGAGAAATAAGCTTTATTCAGAAGGTGACGTCCAACATTTTCAGCACAAAATGCTTGAAGGTATAAATTTAAAAGAATGCATAACAATCTAGAGATTTATATAAAACCCACATTCATTATGGAGATCGGTCTAATGTCAGCTTCTGAATGTCAGATTCTTTGCACGTGATATAGCGTGTTAGGAATGATAGTACAAAATGCTGAACGGCCGATGGGCGACAGGACACCTATCGGGAGCTTCAAGGCATAGTAGGGAAGATTTCGCAATCGCTAATTTAGGATGCAGTGGATGGTTAACCTCATCAATAATGCGATCAGCACGTAGTGGAAATGAGTTCGTGTGTATTTATGATTAACTTCTACTGCCACTGCGTTCGTACCCACTCCTGGTTTTCCTAAGCCTGTCTTGCTGTAGTGGTAGGGGTGGGTGATGAAGGAGAGTGTGCGATATATGTGATGTAAGGTTGGTTGAACGAACAAGTTATCGGTTTTGCACTACCTCACTGGGGCACGTGGCGGAGGTCTTTGCTTCGAACAGTCGTGTTTTCATGAATAGGTTGAGTCCGGTAAATGCAGACATGGACGCAACGGCGTCAGGACAGCCTTTCGCTGTACAGGTGCGTGTGTGTGTGTCAGGGCTCTGGAATCTTGTAGCGTTGGGTTCAACAATGTGGATGACAGTAGGTATGATGAGGCTTGAAAGGCCAGATTGTTATAGACGATTGTAATGTTGGATGACTCGAATATAAGAAATGAGCAAGTGACTCCGAGACAAGCGCAGTCCAGCCATGAATGGGCCGGAGTCCAGAGGCGCAGTCCGGCAAGTAGATCACCGGGTCCGGACAACTGCAACCGAATAGTAGATCGTCGGTTCCGGGAGTGACTGAGCGTAAACAACTCCCCTACAGTAAACTCTTGACCTTGAGAAAACCAGACAGGGAGTGACCTTGAATGGAGGCTTTGGCTATCGTGTCTTGCGCACGCGTGGTGGTCACGCCAGACATGACCTCTCCCCGCGGCGTCCGAAGAAAGCATGACTCAGAATAAGGGGTCACTAGAAGGCGATGGGGAATGAGCAGATTTGGGGGAGGGGGAGCAAACTGGTACTTCTGGTCCGTTTTCATTTAAAACAGTTTCGTTGCAACTGCATACGCAGTCCTTTATAAAAGGCACTGCGGAAATTAGTAGTAGTATTACTGGTCTTTTGTGTTTGGCCTTATATTAGGCATACGTACGAAGACGCCCGAGACACCGGCTCACTGTGACAACCGGGCTAGTACGCACATAGCCGAATATCAGTTGTCATCTAAGACATGAATTATCATACCAGACAGACAGCTGGATACGTCAATACAAGTGTACTATCCAGCAGCCAGGGGAATAATGGTTGCGCAGACGTCACCAAATAACATTTTTGACGTGATAATTCGACCATCGCGAGCGGGCGAGGATGTCCACCAGGTGCCCCAATGCGTGTTTGGTATAGAACGATGAATTATGCGCGAATTGCTTTGTTGTAAAAAAAAAATCTTACACACCGTTTGCCACGATTTCTCCTCCGTCCCCCCTCACCTGTCTGTGTTCGATCGCAAGACAGTACCAGATCGGCCGAAGGCAGGCTCAGGCGCAGTGATTGACGAAGTAAAACAGCCCCTCACACGAGCCGTCCCCCGCAAACATGCATCAGGTTTCCAACGATCCCATCTAGGTGAACCTGCCGTACAGGTCGCAGTATGGAGGAGGCGTTTCAGCCTGACTCTCAGAGGACCAAGTTGGCCCATCAGTTGGCAGTCTGTCAAGTCATGACTCTTAGCCAGTCATGATAAATTTAAAAACGGTAGATTTTTATTGTGAAAAATTATTGAGAAGAAGAAGATACGACCACTGGAGCTGTATGCTTACTGGCATGACAATAAACTTCCCGTTCTAGCAATGCATCTTGTTCACTCTAACCTCTACTTTGCATTCTGCAGTCAGACCATCAGGCTATGGCCAGGTTTACAGGCACCCTGCGCAACACATTTAGGTACATCTTCTGTTCCAAACGGGGCGAGAGGGGGCGCAGCAGTCGTTAGACGGAGTTTCCACACCACGTCAGCCAAGCACGACTCGAAGAGTCTTGGCCTCACCTGACATGACGCTTGAAGCGCTCACCGACAACGGTCTTTTTGCTCTTTGCTTGCGAGTAACGATGTATCACATAGAGATCAAGCTAGGAATGCAAGCAACGAACTGTTTGTTAGTCTTCAGAGAAAGAAAAGAAATTATTTCCTAAAAATGGGGAAGCATCTTCGGAGCGTTATTCATAGCCCTAGTAGTGTGCAGTCACCTGTAAGTCATCAGTAGAAGATGTGTGCTGTGCTCGAAATAGCGAACCTTGTCTCATACCATCTTCTCGGCACCTTCGTACCGGATTCAAATGCAGATTTGGCGGGCCCAACTGAGACACAAGAAGTGCTGACTACGAAAACCAGATCTCCATACCACACGAAACCCTGTGTAGTATCCTGCCCAGTTTATACACTGTGATCTCACGGCTCGACAT
>JAYGXS010000517.1:0-24729 GCA_036362985.1 Ligula intestinalis
GATCGTCTGAAGCATCGAGTAGCTATTGCCTACTAAGACCTTCTGGCAGCCGTTAGACAGGTAGGAGGCAATGAAATCGAGGAGGGGAGGCCTGATGTCTAGGGCTTCCAGTTTCACTAAAATGCGCCTATGGGGCACCTTGTCAAAAGCTTTACTAAGGTCAAAGTAAATCACGATGACTGATTGCTGTTCATTCCGAAGTGAAGTAAGCAGGTTAAGGAATGCCAAGTGGCAGGTTTCGCATGATCTTCCAGGTAGAAATCCATGCTGTGAGGCACTTAATAGTTTATTTTCTACACAAAAATCGAGAATTTGATTAAAAATGATCTTTTCCAGAAGTTTGGCTAGGGCCGGGGTTTTATGAACACCTCGGTAGTTATTTACGTCCGAACGAGATCCTGACTTGAAGACCGGAAGAATAATAGATGTCTTCCATGAGTTAGGAAAGAAACCGTTTAGAAGATAAGCTGAGAATAGATAACTTAGCAATCGGGGGAAGCTGAAGACTCACTTGATAAGTGAATTTGGAAGGCCGTCAGTTCCCGAGGAGTGCGAGTTTTTTAGACGGATAATGTGCTTACGAATTACTTCTATGAAGAAATCTATGGTACTGATAGTATTGACTGAGCATGGCTGAAACGACGGGACCGGTTCAGATTCCGTCGTAAGGTGTTTTGCAAAGAACGCATAGAACAGTTCAGCCTTCTCAGACTCATCTTGCACAGAGTTTTAATTTTCATTCAGTAAAGGGGGGATTTCGTGACCTCGTTTAGCGGAGGACAAACGGCGGAACAGTTGGGCAATCGATTTTGCAGAGTTTAACTCGCTGAGTGCGCAAGATTCCCTTTGTTTGTCAAGTGCAAGGCGAATATTAAACGCTAATTCGAAAATCTTTGCGATTCTCAGGTGCACAGATAATGAACTAGTAGACTAGTCTTTCAACTGTCTTTCCAATTTCTTCAGTCTAGACATAAGAAAATGAGGAACGTTGGGGTCCGAAGTATAAGGCTTAACAATTTTGATCGGCACAAATTCCAAAATGCTATTTGAAATTGCCGTCATTAAGTCACCGAGAATTGTTACACTGTTCGTGGAGGAAAGCTCCTGCCAGTCTAGTGAGTCCATAAAGTTTTTAATTAAATTAATATCAGCTAGGTCAAACGCACGGTAGGTACGAGTGTTGCTAGACTTTTTCTTAGAAGCAAGTGGAAGGCAACAATGGATCAAAGTATAGTCACTTGGGAAGAGGTTCTGATTGTAGTCAACAAAAAGGGGGAAATGTCATTCGTGAAAATTAAATCTAAAATATGCTGATCCCTTGTTGGGGAACAGACCAACTCAGACCAGTTTGAAAAATTGATGGTATCTAGGAAGGGCTGAAATCTGGATGGACAACAGTTCAATTACCAATCAATTTCGGGAAAGTTGAAATCCCCAGCGATAACTTAAGCATCAAAGGCGGACTCCGAAATCAGCCTAAATATTTCGCAAATCTTTTCATGATCTTCCTATGATGAGTTAAATGGACTTAAAATGCATCCAATCATCGCCTTTTGACGGGGAGACAGGATAATGGATGTAAAGCAGTAATTGCCCGAGAATGACTCGGCATCTAGGTCGAACGGGAAATGCTTTAAATAGCTTTAATATAGAGAAGAAAACCGCCACCACGTTTACTAGGGCGGTCTTGACGGTAGAAATCATACTCGTCTATTATGAGTTAAGCATCAGAAATTAGTGGATGGGTCCACGAATCTGTAATGCATATAACATCTGGCTTCAGCTCGAACGCAATAGCTCTAAGTTGAGCCATTTTATTTAAAACAGATCTTGCATTAAGCAGGATGATATCTAGTGAAGCTTGAGTAATCGAACTAGGGTTATCTTTATTTAGTAATAAAAATTTAGAAGTGGGTAGTTTGGTTGGAAGTTTGGGGAATAGCCATCGACTGGAGCAGGACAATTAACATAAGAAAGCTGAGGGGGATAGCTGAAAGCTGCAGGTAGATAGCTCTGTGAGATCAATGAGCCATAGTGATTAGTGCCATGGTGAGTTTGCTGATAGTTACCGTTAAATTGGGAAAACCAAGACGGGAAAGACGGGAAAGAGAGGCTGGAGGGCGAGGTAAGGTAACAATGAGGATTAAGCAGTGGAAAGCCTGGTCCAGTATGATACTTGTGATAAGAAGGGTAACCTATATGTTTGTTAGCTTCCTATTGTATAGGCTTAGTTAGTGTTTGGGAAGGCTGCATGCTCGTGGTTGAGTACCGGATTCCACCCTTTCGACGACCTGAATTGAATGATTTAATAGAAGGTTTGGGAGGATTCTGATTGAGTATCGAAGCTGTTGGTCTACCTGACGTAGAAGGCTTTTCGGAATTTCTAGGAGGGGAAGCATTGAAGTTGGAAGTAGACGGGGATGTCTGGTGACTTGAGGGGGATGAGGCAGTTGCTGTACTGTGGAGCAGTAATCTAGGTTTGGCAGGAATAAAAGTACATGGCTCGCTAGGCTTCCTAGGGCTACGACCAGGAACTTGAGCCAGTTTCGGTGAATTTACTATTTAATTAGAAGAACTTGACGCTATTCTTCGCTCCATTGGAGTGAGATCATGACAGAGGAAATACATTGCATTTCTCAGATATTTGGAAACAAGCTCTTGCTGTTTAAAAATAGCGCCTATTTCAATGGGTGAAAATAGCTTGGCTAAAATGGGTGGGTTTTTACTGCGAGATGACAGTCTAATAGCCTCTGCTATTTTATAGTTACATCCACAGGAGCAGAGGAAATGCGTTGCAACGTCCATTGGCCTAATTGATTTCGGAACGTTTTTCAGAATAAAATTGTACGATATTTTTTGTCTATCCTGTGACTCACTTGCGACCAAATTAACAAGAGTATCTAAGCGGTTGCATTCCTGAGAGGAAACTGCAGAGATATTCCCATCAAATAGGGTCACAAGGATTGAGAGAACTGACCTAAATTTCAACATAAACTCGCTGCAATTTTTCATTGCAGACAAATCGATTTGCTTGGCAATCAGATCAGGCTGAATACTGATGTCAGGCTGAAGACTGATATCAGTAATGATGTTCGCCTTTCGCAGACACCGCTTGGGTCTGGAATTCTGTGGCTTCCTACTGAATGAAAGTGCCGCCTTCATACTTTTCGAAGCAACAAGTAGACTAATCACGAAAACGGTCGGGAATTCAAAATAAACTAACTGTTTAAGCTTATATAAGTTGCTGAAAGCAAGACAGATGGTTAACGGAATGCTAGGTAAGCAAGCAGAGACCAAACCAACAAAAGGAATGGAAGCAGATTTTTAAAGCGTAAGAACTGGTACTTACGGATAATTGATATAAGAAAACGAAAGACTAATAGTCGTATCTTCTCTTAGATAAATCGATTTATATAAGACTGATGACTTAGCTGAAATGTCGAAACCAGCGCTGATGTTAAGCCTACATTTGTATTATGTACTATTTTTACGGTGGACCTATTATGCGATTTTTGATGATAAATAAGGAGCTGAAGGGCGAAAACCTTTTTCCCTTAATAAAGTGACTTAAAGTGACTTAAATAAGTGATTCATCTTAAGCTCTCTGTACACAGTACTCAGTGGTAGTTTGAAATTATTTTCATGATGTTAACCCTAATAGTATTACGCGAATAAGCATATTGCACAAACATGCGCTTCACGCGTGCTTGGTTGTCGCTGGCTGGGATAATTACGCAATCGATAATTGATTGGCTGATCGATTTTTGTCAGCACGCGCACGCTACCGACGCCATTGTGTTGTGGCGCAATCTGCTGATAAGACGCAAAAACAAGCTCTCGTTACTGTTACGGCAAATCCAGTAAATCTGTTGTTATTTTTTTGTTTTCTTCAGCATGTGGAGGCTGCTATCAAAGGGAACATTACGAAGACGTGCTATACGTGGTTAGCTAGAAGATTTACGTCAAATTGAGCAGGAGGCAAAGAAAATGCAGTTATTCATCTGAAGAATCTGACTGTAGCACATCATCATAGCATACCATCGCGTACTCAAGTCCGTGCGGTTTCTGCTTCAATCACGCAGTCACTCGTATTGGTGGCCCCATGCGGTAAATTATCACGGAACTCTGGCCAGTGCGACGTCTATGCTCGGTGTGCATTTAGCGTACACTTATTGTGCCATTTCCTGCTTTGATCGGTTTGGACAAATTTTGGCAGACCTCGTGCGTCAATTGCAGACACTCGTTACCGTTACGGATCTACGGTTTCGCCTCCGATGGCATTCAACTGCAGTGTTCTTATGCGCTCCAGGAGAAAATTGTATAATTAACGTCGACATATAATTCGAAGTTAAAAATCAAAAATGGGAAGTTTCGCACCTACCAGAAGATCAAGTTGCACTTTGCGTTCTAACCCGTAATCCACTAGGGATCCAAATACTTATGTAAACATACTATTTTTATCATAAAAGATGCCACGCATGAAAGGACTGATGGTTATCTTTCGTTAAGACAGGCTTTACCATTAGTCTTGTAAACACACTTTACGGGGGGGGGGCTTTTTATATAGTTTTGGTCTCCATCAAAACATTTCCTCAAAAAATACATGCTTTACATTTGCCGAGTTCAATCACACCATCAGGTGCCACCTACTACATACTTAAGACTTATGTCGAACACAAACCTCCCCTTTTACGACGGCGTCCATTTTAAGTATGTGATCCTGCCGATCCTGCCTTCCTACGTTATAATTCCTTCAGTAGATTAGCATTTTGTCAAAGTAAAGCCTCACTCTTGGTCCGTCTTATTCTTTGAGTTTGTTTAGCAGTGTATTTAATCAGTCGGTATCATTCAGTTTAGTTGGAGAAAATGACAGAAACCCTTAAAACCGCATTTCAACGGTACGGGCATGCATGAATGTATTACATTCGCAAAATCTAAACGTGTTGTTTTAACATGCAGATTACATTAAAATAAAAAGGTTAACAATAAAAGGGTGCGGCATTTGCGAAATAATAGCCAGCAACACGTCCCTTACAATTTTAAACAGAATCAAATTTAATTTAAACAAAACAATCTAATGAAATCGAGATAGTAGTATGATTATATATCAGCTTTTTAAATTCCTTCGAAATTTATAGTTTATTCATGATCTATAGACGTAGACTGAAATTTGTTGGATATATATTCGGGCAGAACTCCGCTAGCCAACCGACGGTCACTCAATTTCGACAACCAATTATATTCGACAGTAGTGGGCAGTGCTCATTATTACAAGGGCACTAACGCAAAGTCCGTATATGCCTTAACCTTCCCTTAAAAACAATTTATAAATTAACCCTCCCCGAAACTACTGACATATAATGACAGGTGTCCTTTGTTACCAAAAGCTGAAAATACCTACATAAACCAATTTGCCTACTCAAATAAGATGTAACTAGCAAGATCATAAACTTACAACAAAGCAAGGCAGCGTTTTCGATCTCTGACAAAAATGGCCTCTTGACAATGACACCTAAGGCATAAGTGTTGGCACCAGCAAGCGAGTTGATTGATCATTCTCATCTCAGTGGATTATATGTCGGTGTCAGCTCAGGAAGACGTTAGATGCATCCCCTAGCCGAGAAAGATGAAATGAAAAACAGTTCAACGCTTTACCACGGTTTTGCACACACCTGCACCATCGAATGTTGCCTTAAATATTACTATTTCGCAAGTGTGGCACTGTTTCCTACTTCAAATGGCGCATTCATTCCCCTTTTACCTGCGTGCGCTTCGTAAATTTAGCCTGCTTTATTTTGTAGTTAGGATTAATTGCCGTTAAACAAAGGACGTCTTACGCAGATAATCCTCGCAAATCAAAACCATTCCTGATTTACTGTTGCTGCCCTTGAGATGCATTAAAATATTACAGTTTTTTATCCCTTCTCCGACTCCAACTATAATACTTCGAAATAAAGAGGGCACAACCGTGTTCTAAGGGGAGGCTGCCGAAATCCGAGCATCCTTAATGCGGATTTTTTGACGCATGATGTTAAGTTGACGATAGACGTGTGTATTATTTGGTGCAGTTGGAATGTGCTAATGAATGTTATTCGCTTCATCGTTACATGTAGTAAGCACCTCTAATGTCTCAGCAGCACTTATAGGGTTTTGTCCTTGTTAAATGAACCACGCATTTTCAATTTTATATTAAAAAATCATTAGTACTTAATAAATAAAAGTAAAAGCATGAAAAAGATTAAAGTAACTCCTGACGCACAGTTTCAGGCGCAATTGATTAATAAGGACATAGTTAAATTTTTGCGAAAGCTAATAACTGGCAGGCCTTAGCTCATTTGCCTTGGATCAGGCTGCCGCATTACCAAATTTTAATTAAGCCTGGGTGTACCTCTGACGGAGAGGCAGCATTTATAAGCAAGGCTTGAGCGTAGTGAATTGACAAGTTCCAGCAACAATCTTTTGAAAAATTGTACAAAAATATAATAAGTATTGAGACGATTTTTAAATCTAAATCAGTGAAGGCTTAAACTTAAAATAAGAAAATGTTTAAATATGTAATCAGTCGTTTTGGCACCGACCTACGAATTTGGCTGAATACATTTTGAGAATAAACATGTATTAGGAGATAATCGAAGCGTTTGTGATAATAATTGCTTAAGTTTCTCCACACACACAAACAGCGGTATATTCCAGCCAAAAGTTAATGGCTCATGATAAACCGGTGTTCTGTGATTTCCTTACTGATGGCACTTCTAATAAACAAGGCAGCCATCAAGGATAGCAAGAATACACCGCAGAATACAGATATAAGACGAAAAACTATTGGTGACTACTATGAAAATGTCCATTTCGTATTGTCTGGTCTTTCTGCATGCTACCGCATCACTACTGTCAACAACCTACTGCCACCTACATAATTTATAGGGCGTAGCCTTAAGCTAAAACGAACATTCTTAGCGCTCCTAGTGACAGTCTAAAGTAACAAGCAATGGTCCATGTAAATGGTAATAATATTAATTGCAGCGGAAGTGGAGCTTGTCTCCGTGTTTCAACCATTAACACATGGAAAGCTGCAAGGCCGCCAAAGCCCTCAGTATTAACAGTGGAAAAAAAACGAATTTTCATCAGAGTCCCATTTCAAGGGGACGGACCAAGCGAAGTTCTAAGGAGGCGCCTGAGTCAAGCCGTATCAACTACCTTCCCAGCAGCCAACGCCCATGTATTGTTCTCAACTACTCGCATCCTATACGGAGGGATCAAGGATAAACTGCCAGCCCAGACCACCTCCATGTGCATAGATTAATTTACCTGTTCCTGTGGGGCAGGATATATTGGTCGCACGAGCCAGCGCTTGTCCAAAAGAGTAAGGGAACACATACCCGCATGGTTAGGGAAGGCCCAACTTGAAGCTGTAAACAGTTCAATCTTAGTGCACCTGGTAGACTCAAACCATCGCGTGGATGCCAGAGCGATCTTCCAAGTGGTCTACTAGGTGCCTTCAAGCTATTCAAAATTCCTCGGACAGTGTCTGTTGGCTACGGCAGAGGCGGCTGCTATCAGGCTATGCCGACCGGTGCTATGCGCCCAAAAGAATTTTTTCGCAGCGCCCCAGTTGTCATGGGCGAAAGTAGGTAACACGGCCACCCACAGCCGACCACAGGCCTCGGAAACGGGTCCCCGCAGAGACGAACAAGTCCCAAATCCAACCACGCACACTTTATCACCTGGCTTGGACGCCGGTCCGTCTAGACACTGACATCCTGACCGCAACTTCCCCAACTCTCCCCCACCCCTTCCCCCCCCTCCCCTCCCCACCGACCGTGACAACAATAACACTTCATCTGTCCACCAACCACCATAGTTTATTTATTTCATTACCATGTAAATGTAAAGGCCTGACGAGAATTTATCGAAAACAAACGTTTTTTCACCAATTTATCTTCTGACATTTTTAATGGGAATTTTCGCAAATCTTACAAATAGGCAAACTTGGCACGAGCTAAAATTATAAATCTTCCTTAGTCGAGTTTGAAATACGCTGCGCCAATGATAAATAATAAGCCAAAAATGACAATTTTAGCCTTTTGGCCCCAAACATTATTGATATATACTGTTATAAACCTCGCGTAGCGACAAAATTAATCGATGAAATTATCACGTATACATCATCAGACTCGAGAAATTTCAAATTTTTTATTATCTATAATAAACCACCATACATTGGTGCAACATCATTGTATCGGTAATAGTATCTGTAAAATGGTGGCCGGTTTAGTAGGAACCGATATACAAGCATCCATGGTTTGATAGTAGGAAGTAATTATTCATTATCGGAGTCTAACCCAATGTAGAAATAAGTTCACTCCTCTCTTTTGCATGTTTATTCCCTGGAGTGTGTAGTCTAAGATGCCTCTTTGGCATTGAACCTCCTGTACATAGGGTTACCTAACCCTCTACGTACGTATTTCTTGTATGCTTAGTTATATGTGGTAGCAAGGATATTTTATAATTCTGCATGTGAGTTTTGAGACTAAGGAAAGATAGCCACGGGTAATTTCTTTATTAATCTATCCATTTACCGCTAGTTTACTAAAACATACTTCACTTTACTAAAACTATACTGAGCTTAACTAAAACGCGCTGCTAACAAGACGGGGCGAGAACGACTAGAGGCCTGGGTAACAGACTCCAACTACACCAAAAGGTATGTGGACATACCACTCTGCTATTTTACCATCCATGCTCGCGATCAGAAACCAGGGCTAGTTCCTGTCCAAGCACGCCAGCTACCATGTCAGGGTCACACGCCATAACACCAGAGACGCGCGAGGGGGAGACACGATAAGATGGCGCGAGCATCGATGTGGCGTGGGCATGGACCAATCACAAGTGCCACCCCTCCCCCACTCCCATTTACGCGTAGCCAGCGTTTGCTGCTTTTTTCTCTGACGATGGTTTCTCGTGTGGAGCCGAAAGCTCAGAAGAATAAAATTTCCGTTCTAGAGGTCGCGTCTTCTTCTTCTTTACAACAAGAACCTAAGGCAGGTATATTTGCTTTTACTCATAGTGATAAAATTAGATAATAGAATAAAGACTAGACTAAACTGACCATGAATTAAACTAACTAAATATTACACCAAACCAAAACTAATAAAACTGAATATTAATTCAACTAATAAATAATGTGACCTAAATAATAAACTACAACAAAATGAGTGATTTGCTTATGGGGAACCCTTACTCATTTGCCAAGCATGACAGCAGTGACCAGCATTCTCACAAGCAGTTGTCTCGTTGACTCGGAAAATAAATTGGTGCACAGGAAAGAGCAGGGATAGTGAGGTCGACTGTCCGAGTGCATATTCCTCCCATAAAAATCTATCGCACCGAGCCTATCGTGGGGCTCTAAAAACCGTTGCTTGGAAGGTTTCCAACCGACAGGCTAACTCGCAAACAGCCAAGAATGCGTGTTTTGCGCGGCGGTCTGATAAACTGAGAGCCAGACTGCAGTGGCTCCTTCTTTATGTGACACCCTCAGTCAGTGGGATCAGAGCAGGCGTGAATTTCAGCTGCGCCAGTCACCTGTAATCTCTCCCGCCTCCAGTTTTCTCGACTAAGTTGCGGTATCGGACTCAAGTGGTGAGGGCGGAGCTGGAAAGAGCGTGATAGATGCAGCGCAATTCTACGATAATTTTAACCTAGGTCACGCCAAAGTAACCGTCTCTGTGCCCACTACTTTGTGAGATACACGCTTGACCTCCTCGGCAAGACGGTCGAATTTCTAGCAGCTACAAAGGCTATTACCTGTTCCAGGGTTTCATAGAGAAACAATTTTACATTTTTCCCCCTACACCCTATTTCAGATTCTTACACAGGGTTCCATAGGAATTTGCGTGTTGGGACGCCATCAGCTGCTTCTACTTTCACTAGGATGTTTACTTTGGATCGGCACGTCCACTGGAATTACCGATGTTTGCATACACATATGTCAAGTCTAGGGCAAAGGGATCACAAAAACCGGGGACATGATATTTATAATAGCTGGAAAGTTGGTGGTTTTGTACCTTTATGGGGTATAGCAAACGCTTTGAACTAACCGTAAGCTGTGACAGCATTCCGATGAATAAACAGGCTCAGGCTAAGGAGAAATGCCTCCACGATGCTGTGCATGCACCACGAGCCTTGCAGCTATGACACAGTTATTTCTCCTTTCAAGTTCTTAACTTGATCAATGTTTTCAACAGCATAGTTCCTCTCGCACAACGTTGAACCATCAAACCTTAAATTCGTTAAAGGTCAGATATACTCCCACTTACTTTCATAAATAAGATAATACGAGCCCGTAGCGCAGTGATGAAAGCGTTAGATTCCTAATTAACAAGGTCGAGAGGGCACCGATTTCTGGGGCAACTCTTGATTTGGACATAACTAGCTGACGACGACTAATAATCCAAAAACGGCCATCCTGGCGACCCTTGTCTTTATCGCCAATGTCCTTATGCCTTTATCATTAGCCGCCTTGCGGCGTAGGCTCGAGTGTGAAATCCAAATGCCCTATGGACGGACGAGTGTTTGTCCTCTAACTGATCGGCGAACGTCCGTCTGCCACTATATATTCCTGATCAACAACCCACAAGATAGCGAGCCCGAGGCGCGGTTCCGTTCGGCGAGTTCGCGGGTTTGAAACTCGAGCGGGGCATCAATTTCGGGGAAAACACTTGAGTTGGCTATGAGTAGCTGGCGTCTGCTAATAAGCCCAAAATGACCTTCCTAGTCTCCCATATCTTTGTCGGTAATGTTCTTTTGCCCATAAATGAAAGTACACGCGAGGAAGTAGCCGCCTGTCGCAACTTTAGGCAAGTAGATAGTCCTTTTCAAAATATGAAAAAATGCATCGTCATCAAAAATCGAAGAGTTGTTTCGAAGCATCAGAGCAATTTTTCTATAACGATCTTCGAACCTACTTATTACCGACTCAGCCGTGCAATAATGAAGAAATTAAAAGTCTGAGTTTTGGAGGTATTATTTTAGTGTGGCTATGTTGTGAGTCCTTATGCATTTTTGCTTTTACTAAACCAAAGATTTCCTATTTCAGAACGATAGCTCACTGGTTCGAGACTGCAAAATTTAATAAACACCTCAGTTTCGGACCGTGTGTACCAACCAGACATCTCCTTCCCCCCTTCAGGGCACTTTTCAGGAACCCCTGCCAATAGAAGCCCCTCCATGAATTTACACAGAAGCTATCTTGTGAAATTGATTTACTCGCCGCGATCTTGGCTGATACCCAAAGTGGCAGCAGCTTCCGCCTCGGTAACCATTTGTGATGCCTTCTAGCTGTGCAGCCTGCACGCAGCTGTGCGTATTTTTTATTGGCAGTCAAAGTACGTTCGTGCAACTGCAGGCAAGCAGGACCTTCTTTGTAGCAGTTGTAGCCAAAAACTTTTCAGCTGGAAGGAGGAGGTGGGAAGGTTTCACTTCTGCTGGGGGCCACATTTGCACACACACACTTGTGTTTACTGGAAAAACGGTCACGTCCGCGCGTGCGCGCCCGAGCGTATGCGCATATGGCCAGAACAGACCAGGGAATACACATCAGAGGGCTTGGCACACATGCAGGCACGCTGGCATGTGGGCTTCCGGTGCAATATCGGTTTTGGGCTTTCGGCACTCCCCTCTGCACACAAATATGCGCCTGCAGCCCTCTAGACTGACCAGTGGGAGCCAGCTTTCATGCCTAAAAGTTACTGCGTGATAAAGTCGGGTTGGGCGAGAGAGAGGCCTGGAGATACGATCTAGAGCGTTCGATAGGCAAGCCAATGGGTGTTCGAAGAATGTTATTTACTATTATTGCCCCGCAAGTTTGGTGAGTATAAAAAGGCAAAATTAGTGACCATTATATAACCCTGGCCCCAGCATCTTTTCTAATGGGACCGGTGGTTATAGGAGTTATATGTGTGGGTAGTCTCACGGAAAAAAGAAATTAACAAGTAGAGCCTTTATAAGAAGAAAATAGCATGAATTATTATTTTAATAATCTTGTGTTTGGCGCGCGACAATTAAAATGATGAATACAGCCAACAGGACACAAAAACTGCACAGTATTGCCTGAAAAGTGGATGTAAACTTGAAAAGACTCTAAATCAAATTTTCGTGATTAAATTTAATCTATGAGGATAGGATTGGATCCCAATTTTTTGAAATCTAAAATAGGTTCTAATGCATTCGGGCAGATATTGTAGTATGATAAACCAGAAAGCAACCACATTTTGCCAAAAATAAAACAAAGTTACACTAAAACTATTAAAAAATAATAATACACTGAAAACTAAGGCACACGAAACTCAAAAAAGTAAATTAGATCAAGACTATGCAACCGGACTTAGCTACACTAAACTAAGACTAAAATTAAAGAAGAAAACTAAATAATAAATTTAAAATTTAACTAAAATAACACTCAGTTAAAATTATTAAAAATTAAAGTTCCTGCAAGGCACAAAACATTTCTGTGAAATAAATAAATATAACTAAGCCTACTAAAATGCACATAGTAGTTATTTAATTTTATTCTAAATCATACAATGCAAACGAGACCTTCGTCAATTATTACACGAAATAGATTTTTTTCAGTCCTGTGTGCATTTTCATCTCAGATCGGTTCTTATTAATTTGAGTGATATAAGATCATAATTTGTACATAAACATATCTAACAGTAAGTGCTACTCACAGATAACTAGCTAATACCAAACATTCAGTGTTTTTACGGCAAGTGCACCATGAAATGAATAAAAGTAGCCGAAACGGGCGCAACCAGACCAATCCACCACATAATAGCTTCGGCAAGGAAAAAGGGCATCAGTTTTTCACAATTAGGTCAATAACATTATTCAAATTGGCCAGCTTCCCTAATGATGAATGAGTAACTTGAGTTGACCCAATTGTGAAAAACTCGCGGCATTCGGCGGGATTCGAACCCGCACAGGAGAGTGGCCTTTTAGCCAAGCCAACGCTCTACCCATTTGAGCGACGAATGTCGCGCTTCACACCGTGCGTTTAATCACACTTGGATCTCCTTGATTTCTACTGCAGCCAGGCACACCCCTTCTTAACAAATACGAATGGTAATGAACCACTAATTTCTCTTAGTTGTCCAGATTATTTGTAAGCTAGAGCAAAGTTCATTAGTTCCTAACACTCTGCGAATCCCTGTCGGGGATGAATACAGTACTATTTAAGAAGGGCGGAGGGAATATCGATTTTTGGACTTTCAGGCAAAACGAACGTTCTGACTGGCGTAGTAGAGGCGATTGTACGGTTGAGCAATCGTTCAGAATCTGTGTATGAAGGACCTGCAGGTGTGAATATGTTTGCTTCCAATAGCAGATGTTTGTCAGGTGTAGAAGCAATTGCAGAGAGTATTAATAGAACTGAAGCCTTCGAAGTTTTGCCCAGCATAACTTAGGTTAACATGGCTTAAGTAGGCCCACTCATATAGCTCTAGTCCCAGCATTTTGTCCTGCAAAAACGGTGATTATAGAGTTTTGTAGGGTGGGAAAATAGGATAGGCAGAAAAGGAAATTTTTCGAAGAAAGTGTAAAGTCAAAAAATGTGGTCGAAGTTGCTTCCCGCGGCCGCTGGGAGTAAGTGCTTTAGCATGTTAATTGAAGGTGTGTGTGACGCTTCGCTCCGCAGGCTATCCTAATCTAACTACAGAACGGTAGGTTGGACCTCAGGTACATTGACGTAGACAACCTCATAACCACCATATTTAACTTCTCTGAAAATTCAAGAAATCTGCAATTTGATAATCGGGTTTTTCCGCAATAAGTTAAACGATAATACAGATTAGGAAAATCTACAGATATAAATCAACAACACTTCTAAATACAGTAAAATAAAAATGCATTTAGCATTTATTAAAGTAAATTCCACTGCGTGTCCTAATTTTCCACCCATAAAACCCTATAACCAACGTTTTCGTAGGAAAACATGCAGGCAATAGGAATTAATGAGTGAGCCTACGTGAGCTGCTGTTGCCCTAACTTCCAGTTAATCAATCACTACAGGAATGAATACATGTAGTAGTTGATAAGCAGAAAAGAGGTTTAACAGAATCTCAAAGAAGATATTATCAGAAGCTAGGGCACATGGTTCGAAATTCCTTTTGTGACTGCATTAGACTGCTGTTAAATTTTCTGGATTTCATTGTGTGGTGTCCGTTGCGAATCCAGTCAGAATATTGCAAGCAAAATTTCATTTAAGACGTTTGCATGAACAAGAAATAAAGTGACGGAAGGGGACAAGACAGTTTCACTCGGATGTTTATCTTGTCAAAAGAGTTCTGCTATGTACCATACAGCCGGCATAGATAACAGCATAGGCCACATGTATATCGTCTTGTCAGGCATGAATTTTGCAATAAGGTTGATGGTTAAATTTGACCATTTCTAATTTTACGTTGTCATCGTATTATGAACCTCTTATTTATTAGAATGCCACACTTATTTCCTCTTTCTATATAATTTTGCGCTTTATATAAAATAAAAAATAAATTTTAATTAGCGTTATTCAAACATGAAAATGTCGGAACTTTGTACAATTATTAAATACAGTTTCGTTCTTGGAAAAACAGCACCGCAGACCGTTCGGTATACGAAGAGTGTAATTAGCCGTACTTTAACCACACAGCAGATATTATCGAAATGGTTTGCGAAATGTCATTCTGGTAACTTTGTTCAGCGTCAAAGGCATAGTGACAAAATCAAGTCACAATCGAGTCAGTTCCATCTTTAAATGTACCCGAATTGTCATTTTTTCACTTTTAATAAGCAAACAGTATTAATTAACATAGTTGAAGTCAGTTAATTAAACAAAGTTTGGAAATATGGGTTCCATATGAACTGACTAAAAGGCATGAACGACAGCTTTTCGATGCTTGCATGATACTACTTGCTCCTCACAAAAATGATTAATTTTGAATCGAATTGTAACGTGCAAGGAAAAACAGATCCGAGGCGTTAACGGTAGACGTTCAGCACAATGGTTGAACAAGGCGAAACCACCAAAACACTTTCCAAATTGCTATGTTAATCACTGGAAGTTAATGGGGATTGTTTTGTGGCCTGACGCGGTTTTGATGCATTATGATTTCATTCAGTTTGGCCCGTCTATCACGGCTTAAGGGTACTGCAGCCAGCCGGACCAGATGATCCAACACGTGCAGAAACACGGTTTAATTTGGCCAACCGATTGAATCCAATTCTATTTTACCTCAGCGCCTCATCATAGACCACGCAAAGCACAGACTACAAGAGTGGCAGTCAGAAGTTTTCCAACATCATGCATATTTATAAGACCTTACCTCCACTGACTTCCATTTCTTTCCGAGTTTGGATAAATGTTTCATAGGAAAGCAATTTACTTCCAAGTAAACTGTAAAACAAGCCTGCCAAGATGGCATTGGCTCTCGATTACGCGACCTTTACACCACCGGAGCAACAAGCGACCGCTGAACTGTCGAACGTATATTGACAATATGAGTGCAGACTGTGATGAATAAAAAAACAAACATTTTGCTCCAGCCTTCGTATTTGATAACTCAACCCTACAAGCTGCCTTTTGACTGGTTATAAATATTACACAGTTATCCCACTGTAGCTGATGAACTTTGGCCTCAGTGTTAACATAAGCCTTCCGACAAGCCTAAAAAGCTCAGTTCAGTCTGATCTGCCCTAAAATTAGCTTTTAATTTCTGATGAGATTGAAAGACAACTAACTTTTGGCATATTTTGTCTGATTTGTCTTGGTTTGAGTAATTTTGCCGAGAAGAAAAATATTTCACCGATTGGACAGCAATTGGCACTGAGGTGCAATTAGTTTATCCTCCAGTTTAAGGGAATTGTAACGTAAAAGTCGATAATCATTGAGCAATCACATCTTAGCGTTTAAATTTAACAATTTTAAGAAGGCTGGCATATAATATGAGTTTCGAAACGCTAAAAAGCTGTTCATGTATCCCGACTGATAGACTCCTGAGAAAACCTTAAACATCACAATTAATTTGGGGCACATCCCGCGTGGCGTTTAGACAAATTATTGACCCGTGAAGTTTATGGCAAGCAACTACTCACAAGAATGTTTTGAGAAACGTAATAAGAAGAAAAATGCAGTAAGTACTCATGCACTAAAGGCTCAGGAAACGCAATTTAATTTCAAACAACTAAGATTAACAAGTTTATGCGTTTTTGCGGGACTTAATGTTGACTGTTCTAAGGCACTGAAAAACAATTTTAAAAGTATATACTAATTATGTAATTAATTAATTGCAGAATACGAATGATGCAGACAGTTGAAATGGCTGACGACTGAATGCCAGCAGGCTAACTTGCATGAGATAAACTGAGGTAATTATTACTTGCCTATCACTTTTGCAGCCACAAGCAAATAAATATTCTCCAGCTTGCAGCCCATTCCAATATTTCCTTCAGATTTTAGAGTGCTCCTGTCGGCACAGGAAGGTCAGCCACTCCCAGTTGAAAGGTTGACTTTACATGAATAAGTTTATTACTGCGCAATTAAATGTGTGATTGCCTTTTTGCCTGGCTGAGGAAGGATAGTTGACGATTGTTTTTGGTTGAGGTTTTTTTAATAATGAGCCAGGACTTGAATTTGTCGATAAAGCCTACTAATAATTCTCCATGATACCCTGTTTTTAGGTCAGCGCGAGGTCATTTGAAAACACTGGGTTAATTGTAATATCTTCCTTACCACGCAAGTCATTCTTAATTGAATATTAACAGTATTCGCTAAAGACCGTGAAACTTTCATGACGAAATTTGACTTAGTACTTCAGCATATATTTGGTCACATAATTTCGATTCATTAAGCGGATTAAATCCTGCGAAAGCCTTTTAGTTACGAGAATCACCACTTTAGTTGGGTCTATTAAGAGAAATGAGCGTCAATTTTGGCGAAATTAGGAGAAGTCTCATATCAGAGGAATTTCCTATGCTATTACGTAAGAAAAAAACAAAAATTCTTTTTTATGTTGATGATACAACAGAGGAACTCCAAAATAAGTAAAAAATGTATGGGAGATATCCCTTCCAGAACTGGAAAATGTTTTCCGAAATTGTTTAGATTCAAGTGAAGCCACGTTGAAGGAAGCGAATTTATTTTCGAAAACATGGAACGAACTATATTTTGAAAATTATTTTTAGATATACTATGAAATTTTTACACAAAAAATGCACTAAGAAATGTTCAATCGCATTCTTTTAAACCGCACCGCGCACCTCGGCGTATTATCAAAGTGTCCGCATATGTAACCGCTAAGGTAATGCAAAACCGGCCTTATTACATGTAAGTCAGGTAGAAATATACTTTTTTGTAAACTATCAATTCCGCTTATGTGTATTTTAGAAACGGAACAGACAGCAGAATAGTAATAATTTCAAAAAAAATGGCCATAAATATGGCCACTCTTTTTTGGATTTGGAAGTTGATAACAGATCCTGGAAATAATCAACTATGGCGAAAAATAATCGTTATAGAGAGAAGTGATTTCTTTTATTTCCAGTCAACCTAAATTGCTTATCCTCAGGTAGATAAACAATTTCAAAAGTATCCAATTTCCTCGTGAGATTACTTTGGAAAAACTTATGATACACAGAAATTCGTCAGCTAAATATTTAATTAGAGCTCTTTTTAAAGTGCTAACCTATTACAAAATTTGTTTATTAATATTTGGAATAAAAATATGGGAGTTATCTAGCAGACGTTCCGTAGGCTTGACAACGTGGTTTGCTGTTTTGAGGCATTTCAAAATATGAACAAGGCGCAGATCACAAAATGAGCAGAATTTATTGACGTTATACAATTTCGTGACCTCTAATTCATGCACCAACGGTCATTGCCTGTTAGTATAGTACATTTACTGTCCAATTAGAAGGGTGAAGCTTAATAGGTAAATAGGGTGGGAAACGTGAGTAAAAAATGTGGGTTCATAGTGAGGGGTAGAGGAGGGGGAGGTAATTATCACTGCAAGGCGGTTCAGGTAACAGTGAAAGCCTGTGAAGTGTAATTAAGGTGGGGGGGGCAAGTTACAGGGCAGCAGTCGGTCATAGCTGGGGGGGGGGAGGCGAGGGAGAAGGCGTGAGAGGGACTGGGTGATCGATCATTACAACGGCAATGCGAGGTTGATCACATGATCCAGTTGCTTACAGAGTTCTGGTTTTCCTCTGCGCATTGCAGCGGCCTCAACAAACCGTAGGAGACGTCCGGTCGCCGCCGGTCGCCGTCCGGTCGCCGCCGGTCGCCGTCCGGTCGCCGTCCGGTCGTCGTCCCTTAAACGCGGTATTTTGGTCAACTGTATGGCCAGTATTCACTGAGCGCTTAGTGATTGAGCTCTTCGGTATTTTATTTTCCGCCTTGAGCAGCCACTTCGGCATATGCTCAACTGACCGTGTTGCCAACTGCCTTTGCGTGCGCGCGATGTATTTGCATCCGCAACTACATGTAAACTCGTAAACGCAGTTTGAGGTGGCGTGTATCGGCAGTGTCTTTGGTTGGTTGGTTGTGCTTATGTACAACAACTTGGAGGCGGGGTAAGCTCTTTCAATCGTGCATCTAAGCCTTTGCTTGATCACGTTGGACACATTATCGCCCTTGAAGGGAAGGATGATGCTCACTGGCCTTTTTCCACGGATATTTCCGTAGTAATTTCCTGTTTGCGTTTGCTATACTTATCGATGAATTCCTCAGGATAGCCATTTCCGAGAAACACTTTCTTGAGGAAACACATCTCTTCATCGATCGTATCCGTAGAACAGATTCTAGCAGCTCTATTGAAAAGGCAAAATATCAAGCTTCGTGTCCTCTGGATTGGAACAAAACTAAGGAAGTGCATGTATTGCCCTTTCCATGTGGTTTTCCGGTAGATGGACCTTTGGATGGAACCATCTGCCCGCCTGCGTAGAAGCACGTCTAGGAAAGCTAGTGTGTCGTCCTTCTCATGCTCAATGGTAAATTTGATCTTTGTGTGTGCTTCGTTCATGGCTTTAAGTAACAGTTCTCCTTCTTTAGGGTTTTCGACTATGACGAAAATGTCACCCACGTATCGTCGATAAAAAACAGTCTTTTCTTTGTGTTTGGCCACTTTTCGTTCGAGGTTTGATAAAAAAAATATCCGCTAGGGCTGGTCCTAGTGGGCTGCCCATAGCTACACCGTCGATCTGTTGATACAGCTGTCCATTGAACAGGAACTTCACATTCTTCGTGCATATCTGTAGTAGTCCACGTAGTTGGCTTGCTTCGTGACATGTTTCAGCCGCATGCCCACAAATTATGTCAATGGTTTCGTCCAGTGATACATTTGTGAACAGACTTCGTACGTCGAGTGACATCGTGTGCTTATTACATAAACTTTGGTTCTCTAGCTCGTCTACAAACGAAAAGCTGTCTTTGGTCGTGTGAGCAGCAAGGCTGTATCTGAAAGGTTCGATTTGTTGGACTAGCCATTGGGCAAGCTGACGCTGTGGTGGACCTCGCATTGATAGATTTGGCCGTAATTGCACTCCGGGCTTGTGTAATTTTGGTAGCCTGTATAGCCCAGGAATATGTGACCCTAAAGGCCTAAGAGGGGCAGGCATGTTCTCGTCTATTATTTGTCTTTCCAACAGTGATTTGACCTTTTTACCAATACGGTCTTCCAGTGCTTTTGCTTCTTCTTTCCAATGGATTTCGGGAGAGAATTTGCTCGGGTCATTTTATATGTTTTCCATCTTTCTTACATAATCCCTCTTGTTTATAATCACGACGCCGCTACCTTTTTCTGGTCTCGAGATAACTACATCTATGTCCTTACGTAGATCCTTTAAAGCACTAAGGTGTTGCTTTGTTAAAAGCAACTAATTACACTTCACAGGCTTTCGCTGTTACCTGAACCACCTTGCTGTGATAATTACCTCACCTCTTCTCTACCCCTCACTAAGCACCCACTCTTTGTACTAACGTTTCCCACCCTATTTACCTTTTAAGCCTCACCCTTCTAATTGGACGGTTAATGTACTATATTAACAGGCAATGACCGTTGGCAGATGAATTAGAGGTCACAAAATTGTATGACGTCAATAAATTCTGCTCAAGCTGTGATCTTCGCCTTGTTCGAATTTCTTCCGGAAAAACAATGTTTCAATTTCCAAATATGCTTCGCATGGCTATCTTCATAAGAACCAATATCCAAAAACGCATTTTATCGGTAAATGATATTGGTATATATATATATCTTATTTTGAAGGTTTTTGTGTAGACGTTAAACGGAAGATCAGATTATGCATTAACAAATGTAGACACTGAAAACGGATGAAATGACTCAACACTTTCAATTAAGACATTATAGAAAAAGTTATCTATTAATGGTAATCTTTATAAAACATTCTGATTAAAGAAAACTAATCTTTATAGATAGAAAGTGGTAGTGTACAATTTTCAGATAAAGAACATATCTAAATATATTGTCCTAAATTATAACATTTTTTGACGTCTCAAGAAATTGGGATTATCGAGAAAATTTCATTTTTCTTAAATAACACCTCTTATAATTATTTTAAGTCTAAACTATGCCCAATATTGTTCATTATAATTTCTAAGTTTACGTAAATGCGTTCACACCCATGTGCGAGTAATGATCAAACTTTTACAAAGTTATGAAAGTTGCACGGTCTTAAGCGCATGCTTAAGGCTTCCACGAAAAAGGGCGAAACGCGTTCAAGCGGTATAATAACCCTTTGTATTCTCTAATCAATTGCTCTTAAGGCCATGAATAGAAAAAAAGCCAAAACCATAATCCCCAACACGAAAATTTTTCAAAGATTTCTTAGGCACACTGATTTTGGCCAACTTCTGGGAGAACAACTACCAGCTAGGGCTTGTTCATTTTATTTTACCCTACGTTTTCTTTCCGCCTTTCCAACTGCACGTTATATTGGTCAGTATTTCAATCGCAAATGGGCATTTAGGACTGAAGCCAAATGACCGCCTACGTGAATGCCACGTACATACAGGACGCAGACGTTATTTTTACAATATGCACCTACTAATTCGGGGAAAATGATGTGCACGAAAGTTGTCTTTCCCAGCAAAGGAAGTTAAGAAGAGGGGTATTTTTGTCTTGGGGCTTTGAAAAGCAAAAAAAACTATTCACAACTCTTCTTTTTTAACTCTTGAACTTAATAGGAAGAATAATCAGCCCCCAGTCAATGACAGCAATATTACAATTGCTGATTTTGTGAGTGGATGAGGCTGTTTGACGATGATGTTACGGTCACAACGTTATATTCGCTATCCTCAGCTTAGGTGTTAGTACGATAAAGACGCTAAAAATATGTTCTGAAAGATTTCACATTCAAATTGCCAGTCTCCTTTCCCTGTGCTTTGACTTACACATAGAAGGAATTGCGGTCTGCTTGGAATCGCTCAAAATCAGTGGTAAAATCGAGTTGTTTCGAAGGAAAGACTAAGAGCAACTGCAATTTCAGGGAAAGTTAGGTAATTCTTCCAAATTTTATTCATGCGTTTGTGTGACTCGTGCTCTTTTTTGTAACAGCAGTCGGCGGCGTTAATGTGCTGAACCGACAGAGGGGTTAATGATCTCGCAGCACGCATTAAGCAGGCAGCGCAGAGACCACGGTTACCCATCATGGTCAAGATTCCTTATAAGTAATACCGTACTTTGCCATACATAAATAACTACTTATTCTGTTGTCTTAAGCTTGCCTTTTCTTGTACGCGCAGAGACGAACAAGCCACGAATCCAACCGCGCACACCTTATCACCTGTCTTGGACGCCGGTCCGTGTAGACACTGACATTTTGACCGAAACTTCCTCCAACCCTCCCTTACCCCTTTACCTCCCCCCACCAAACCTAACAACACTACATCTGGCCACAAACCAGCTTAGTTGATTTATTTCATTACCACATTAATGACGAGAATTTATCGAAAACAAACGCATGTTCGCAAATTTAATATATATTCTTATTTAATTTAATATTTTAAGGTCATTTCCAATACACTTAAATAAACTTTCACACTCACTTACTAAGAATTAAATCAATTGACTACAAATTACGTTGGACGGTTGGGTGGGGTAATATATATTTACGTGGCCCTAAAAACAGTTTTGGTGAAAAATCAAAGTCAGTTGAAGGGATCAGGACGCATTAAAATAAATACACAGACAGAAATGGTCGCACAAAAATGGACGTAGCATAGACGATGCATACTGGATTAAGTAGCACAGACTTGATTATGTACACTGATATTCCCCATCAAACTCATCGAACAACCTGCTGGATATCTTCGGCTTCGCTTCGTTTGGACATTCATCTCTGCGTTGTGACTCAGTACGATAAAAGCACTCCGAAAACCGCCCAGCAGCAACGGACTAGACTAGAGGTCAGCAAACTTTTTAACTCAGAGAGCCAAGAAAACAAAAATTTAGAAATATATTTCAGAACAACAATCACAACAGTTATACGCTTTTTCATCAGACATCCGTCCGATCAATCTTTTCTTCACCGGCACGGCTGGTGCGACACGATATAGCAGAACATGCACAGTTCCCATAAACAAAAATCATGCATTTTGACGTATCCAGGCACACTAAGTGGTTATCAGATGGTGTATGACACATAGAAGAACTGCTTAGCAATGCAACCCACTATCCCATTTTTATCGTCATCATTTTTGGCAAACATGGACAGTCAGCCGGTGCATGGAAGAGTGAGGAGAGCGTGATGTCCGCGATGGTGAATCAACTCCCACGATAATACAGCGTCCTTCTCCCAAAGAAAAGTCAAACGCAATGGCATCAACTACGGCGCACTAAATTACGCCGTTTATAGGTTTGCCAACGGATGGGACGAATCGCCCTTCTCAGGACAGAGAATCAGGTGCAATGACCCCTTCTTAATATGGCACTTTTCATGCATTTAAGGTGGGGGCTGCCCTTTGTGAAATCCCGGTACATCATGGGCGAACAAGGTCATGTGTAGTCCGCGTAGACGGCCTCTATGACTTTGCCTGCTCCTGCGTCCAATCCCGTCCCAGTTTACCTTGTCACCTGATCCAGTTATTGAGGGTGGAGTGCGTACAGTATATGGTGCACAAGTTTGCTTCAATATAGAATAAATCCCGCGCGAGTCACCATCATATGCCAAAGTCTCTGTGGAACATACAGTGAACGTGCCCGTTTGTGACTATGGAACCGTCATGCTTTTTTCTTAATCAAAGGCTTCTCTAACGCAACCACTATTAAATATTTGTGTAAAAACTTGGCTATAAACGATATCGGTTGTGAGAGATTCTTTCTCAGGAAATGACCACGAGGAAGGCCCTCATTCGCTTTTTCAAAATATGGTTTTTTGGTTGGATAAAATCATTCAAAATTATAAGCATTACTCAACGGCGCGGTAACGGAGTGTTATAATAGCAGACAAAAGTCACTCTGACGATTAACCTAAAATCGATTTTTTTAGTAAAATAGAAACTGCATGATCTTTTAACGTATGTCGAGGCAGTAAGGTAAATCAGCTAAAATCAACAACTTTTAAGTAGGTGGCCTTTAAAAATGTGTCCAGTCCCCGGTTTTTCCTGAAATTAATATTTAATTGCATTTTTAATAATCTGTCGATAAAAATTGGGTCCCTCAGCTATAGTCTTTAAATGTATGAAACAAAGCAGAGGGGAATTTGTCGTCTACAAAATACTTTAAACTTAATTGATTAACTTATCTCCGAAGGAACTTTTAACAAAATTAACACGGTAGTTAAAAACTTGGAGTCTTGCAGATTCTTTTATCAAACGTATTTCAACAAAAAAACAAATTATTTTTTGGTAAAAAAAATCATATTTTCTTTTTATTAACTCCTCTCAGAAAAACCTACAGAATCTCCAAAGCTGAAAATTAAAATTTATACGAAGAACAGGTTATTGTTCAATCAAAGACAACAGTAAATTTCTGATGCAGATTCTTTCTAGAGACTGTCGTCAATCTCCATCCTTTTAGTTTGGGAGACCATTCGTATGTTCACTCGTAATAATAAGTTTTACCATCAAAGTTGTCTTAAACGTTGTAGTCACAAGCTGAAGAATCAAAAATTATTTCCGTATTGACTGTGTTTTAATACCTTCTTATTTCGTTCTGGTAAACATTTGACATTTTATCATTCCATGCAGGCGTCCTTTGTGGTATTCACCGTACAATGCTTTCACTAAGGTTTAACGGTTTTACCGATGTACACACTCATCATAAAATATGCTCTTACTTTTTATATTTATTCTATGACAGTTTCTTGCTCAACCGCAGTCGGCTTTCAGTTCAGCCTAGACATTCGTGCAGTAGATTCTTCGGGAAAATTTTCATTTCGCTTCCATCGTTCACTCGGTTGTATCTCCCCACAAGGAACCACCCTTCGGCTAGACATACTATTAGTTTGGCTAGTTTGGTTGCCTCTTTAGATGTGCAGGAACACGGGAGCACCACCCTGCATGGCTGTCCGAAGGTGAAGGCAGAAGCAGCAACAGCTCCATCCTTGCTTACCTGATAGACTCCGGACATTGTGTGGAACCCGGTGCAGTCTTTAACGTCCCGCCAAGCTACCCAGAGTCCCAGGGTCAGCCTTTTCTAGCAGCAATAGAAGCAACCGCGATCCGGTTGAGGAAGCTGG
>JAYGXS010000518.1:0-24727 GCA_036362985.1 Ligula intestinalis
TTGCGTGTTGTTGGGCGTGTGTTCGGGGTGCACGGGGGAGAGAGAGGAGGGAGTGGTGGAACAGTGCTGACGCTAGGGCGGTCTGCCTTCCTCGCTCGTTGTTCCCGCCTGGCTGTCCTCTCCATCCGCCCAGCTGCATACGCATCAACTCATCCTGATCGACAATAACTCGAACAGAAATTGATTGACACGCGTCCGTCATCGGCATCCGTCAATCCGTGGCTTCGAGGGAGAGAGAGAGGCAGAGAGCGAGAGATAAATGAAGTGGGATCGCTCAGACGTCTCCTCCTGGTTCCCCCGACTGCTTACACGTCTCACCCCGCCCCCCCCCCCCCCCCCCCCCCGCCTAGTCGCCCTCCGCGTCCCGATAAGAAATGCTAGGGTCCAAAATCTGACTTGCACTTAATGGCACACCACTCAAGATGTTTTAATCCAGCCGTCAAACTCCTAACGCTTATTTTGATTGAGATGAGGTGAGCCACAGCGTCGATCTCCGTCAAGGTCACCAATCGAACAGGGTGAGATCCTATCCTCCAGCCTAGCTTCTCCGCCAGACAAATGTTTATGAAGGTGAGCAGACACGAAGTAATGAACATGAGCTGTTGACTGGTTGTGTCTAAATGAAGGATTCAGGAGTGGAAAGAAAGCCCTGTTTTGCTTTCTGTGGTACGAGTATGATGATATCCCAGGAAGGGTGCCTCAGTCACCGACATGTATGAAAAGTTACCGGGCATTAGCAAATGCATTTTTTTCTGTTTAACAAACTGTGGGGTCTTTGTGCCTTGAAGTGTGAGCTGTAAAGGCCTGGGAGATTTCAAGAGCAGCCAAACCTAGCGGTGTCGGAAAATAGTGAATGATTTAGTTATTGCCAGTTTACAGGCAATTTTAAAAATTGGGTTATTTGGTAAAACACCTCTTGGGCGCCTTCCAAAACCTCGAAGACAGAAAAAAAAAACCTAAAACAAACTCCCACTTTTGCAGTTAATGTTGGTTTTGTTTTAGTTTTGTGATTTGTGGTTTCGATATTCTGCACTAGTGGAATATTCGCCAAGGAACAGTTGCTCGCTGTCACAGAATCCGCACAGCCATCCACAGCATGAGGCCTGACAAGGTTCAAAGTCCACGAACGCCATCAGAGTGAAAGAAAGACGCCACCGAGTCAGCACCCAAAATTCGTGGAAGTTGTCCTGAATATTAAAAAAATAGTGGTAGTTCTCTTAAACAAAGAATAGCCTTGCTGAGATTTAAGACTTCTGGTCTCCATACTTATGGCTCCATTTGCTCCCCCTCGAACACAAAAATTTGCATATACAGTGTAATGGCTGAGGTGTTTACACACACACACACACACGCATGCATGTACGCACGCATGGGTGGGCAGGTAAAACACCTGAAGTTGTTTTCAGTCAGTGCTAGGGTCGATGAGCACCACACCAAATACCCGTATGCAGGTATCATGAAAATAAAGTGTTGAAAGCGTATGGAAACTATTCTACCGGCGATATAGGAAGAAGTACCCAATAAATGTATACTAAATAAAAAGAAGAGGCTCGTGTTGTTGGGGTCTGTGAAAGTTCATCAACGAGGGTTCAATATCTCCCGACCTAAACCGGCAAGACAATGAGATCGTGGCTCACTGAGTAGAGATCGCCAGTAGGAGCCTCGCGTGGTGGCCCACCTGGGATTGGATTTAATTGGCTGATCATGATGTTTACTGAGCCAGAAATGGCCACTTAAGTCTCCCTTGTTGCTGTCGGTAATGTTTGTCTGCCTATACTACTACTGGGGCTCGAGTATGAGCCTCACGGCAGAAAAAGTCAATTAAGTTCCGCTGGCAATCAATGAGCATTCATCAGCGCAAGTCCGCTGTGTTCCCAGGGCAGGATGGGCGCAGAGACGGTGACTTGCACGCTATCTCTCACACGCTCTGCTCCTCTAAGCACATGAGCCTGCTGGCAAGTCAAGGAGCCAATAGGACTGGATTTAGGGTCGAGCGCAGTGACCGACAAACCTAAACAGCCAATCTACGCGGGCCACACACGAGTGATCCGTGCACAATCAGCCAGATTTTCACACAAACAGCCAAGAGACGGTTCAAATCCCGGTTCGCCATCGAGTCCAAACTGAGAAGAAGCCACTGCGGTTTGAAGCTCCCCAGTTATCCACTCAGTCGGTAGGCTTCCAAACCACGGCTTTCAGCAGATTGTGGTTGTTTAACATCGTACTAGATTTTAATTGTGAAAATTATGCGCTATATGGCCTAGGAACGAACTGTTCACAGTCGACATCACTCTCCCTCTTCGCTCCTCCCCCCATAGGCATCATTCTACCGTCCAGGGCTGGTGCCTAGATGGGCTAGCAACCAAGCCCGGCCCCCCTTCCGCTTGTGGCATTCATTATGAATGTACAGTCCGAGTAATGCGTGCCGTGTCCGAACCTGGCTTACGTGTTGGTCCAGGGCATCTATCACGCGGCCCGTTGTAGGAGCCACCCTATCAGAAAGGCGTGGCTTGCATCATGACTCTGTATGGTCGATGGAAAGTTGTCTCCTACTTAATAATCAGAAATCAATCCACTGCGTGTTTTGATTGCGACCACCTGCCAGCCATGAATACTTTGACATTTTTCCAAATGAGCTATATTCATTCCTGTGTGTGGGTGCCATATTATCCCGTAATCTCGTGTTTGGGCGATAGTATTGCCGGCAAAGAAAAGAGAGGCTAAAGTGGCCATTTCTGGCTCATAAGGCATCATCAGACAGTCATACGCCCGCCCAAGTGGTGCACCACCCAAGCCTTGAATTTTTCCTTCCTGTCGAACTACACATTAATAAAAAATCTTAACTAGGTTAATTTCACTCAAGGTTGACATCTGATGATTTACAATTTACCTAATTGTCTTTCTTTTATTCATTACTGTTCTTCTGCTACTCAGCTGCTTTTCGAAAAAGTATCTGCAAATTATCTCCTTTGTTGTCCCTATTTCCTAAGACTTTTAGCTGATATCGTGCTGCAATGATATTCTATCATGAAAAAATAATTCACTGCTCACATTCCGGTTGCTACGAAGTCTTAACGTTCTAGGTTTCGGACATGCTTCTTGTCGTACGCCCGCATCTTAAAGTCCCCATGTTGCCATTTATGACACGATATCTGGCGTGTTAAGTGGCTGACCTGCAGAACTTGACACTAGAGTTGTACCCAGGACAGTCCTACACTTTTCCGTAAGTCCGTTTTGTCCCCTCACAATTTTTGAATTCGCTTTTTGGGCCACGGTAAATTAATAACGCTGTTGACGAATGTTTTTGGATGCTGCCCTAACAAAGCCTATTCTTCTTCTCTCTCTCTCTTTGTTCTCTTCTTACTTGTGATCACTTCCTTTTTACCGTGTTCTTCCTTCTGACGTTATCACACCTTATTTCCGTTTTTGGGACGTTCCCTGAATGCGAATGTCCAATAGAAAGTGATTGCAACCCGAACTGTATTCACTGGTTTGCTTCATTTCCGTTTTGCATGACCCTACACCTCCTCGTCATCCCTCATTCCCTGCTTTCCTAATCCACGTCCAATATTACGTAATTCCAACAAATGCGAGCCAAGGACGATGGGACGACACGAACTAATTGTCGGACCCATTCGCCTCTCCTCCTCCTCCTCCTCCTCCTTCACCCTGTCTTCTCTCTGGTCCCCAAATAAGACTAGGATCTGACCCCTTTGATCCCTTGATATCGCTCCTCCCTTATCCCCCTAATTGCTACTGATTGGTTGCTTTAACTTTCGTTAACTCTTCCCTGCCTTATATTATTGTATTGCCTGATGATGAATTAATCGAAAACGTCCGTTCGCCTTCCTTGACTTCCTGAATGCTTACATGGGTATTACATAATTGTTTGCTCCATGTTTATTCCACAGATTGCCTGCTCTTTCCTTCCCCGTGACTTTTGATTATGAGTACTAATGTAACCGTCATTCTCTGTAGATAATGCGTCCTTCACCATCATCCTCCCAACTCTCTCTCTCTCTCCTACTTACTATTCAGTATTTGGTCTTAACATTTTTTAGCTTCCACTCAATTCGCTTTAGTAGCAAATTCGTATCATTGTGGACTACAGTGTTCAGCTGCACTACCCCAATTCTCTGTTTTTTACCCGACTGACAATCAAACCGGTGGACATTTTTCCGGCAAGTCGCTGCAAACCCCATCAGCGTTTCATAGTATCCGAACGGGCTACGGCCTCTCCCTGTTTGAGTCCAGTTCACGGTTGGATACACGACTAACCGAACCGTCCCTTTACGGTACCGCGAAGTATCCATTTGTGTGTGTGTGTTTGTGTGTGTGTGTGTGTGTGTGTGTGTGTGTGTGTGTGTGTGACAGGTGAATTTGTGAATGAACACTGTCAAACACGGGCCTGGGGGGGGGTGGAGGAGGAACTGGCGTCAGCAGGCCACAGTCGACAAAAGTGGAACACACTGCGGCTGAACACGGGGAAATTCGAAAAAGTAAGTTACTTCCACGCGGGTGGCAGGGGTGCGTGGGGGGGGGGGGTCGGGAAGCCTTCTGGCGTCTTGGTCGCCGTCTTCGTCTGAGAATTGGGCTAGGAGAGGGACTGCTCGTCACATACAGAGAGAGAGGGCGTTATTTTCTCTGCGCAAGAGAGACACACACACCATCCGGAGGAGGTGCAGCACGTACTTGCTGGTCCGTGCCATCTGCGCCCGTGAAGATTCTGGCGCCATGTTGAGGACTCTGATTTATGCTGCTGCTGCACAACAGATGCGTGCGATGCAAACCCTGAATTTGCAGGACCATGGGTGGGGGTGGGCGCCGCGCCGCGTCGCGTCGCGTCGCCTTGCTGATTCCCAACTTAATTATGAGCAATGTTGGCAGCGGCGGAGGAGAAGGTAGACTTGGTGAGCTGGAGAAGCAGATGCCCAACTGCCACCACCCACACCACACTGCCAAATATTGCGGCGGAAAAAGAAATTATTCGAGGGAGGAGGAGGCCTCCGACTGCGCGGCCTGTACTTCATCCACCCGCTTATTCGCTGGAGATCCTACTTATGCCATGGGTGGTCTTCGATGAAGGGTGAACCGCCATTCACTACCCCTGTACGGACGGGGTTGCCTTCAGTAATATCGAAGGGTGTTAAGGCTTACAAAAATAACCCTAACGGTTGCGATCTTCCAGGCCCGGTTCCTCAGAAGATGAGAGAGATATCATGGGAAGGCCAGCCGGGCAGGCACAATGTATGCTGTACAAAAGGATTAAAGAATAGTTAGGAAGAGGTTTACACTCGGTCTGGCATGGCGTTCGACCATGAAGACCGTGTGAGAGCGTGGAGTCGTCACAGCGCTGCACGTGGCCGCTCCCGGTCGGGGCGGATTCCGGTGTGTCCGTCAGCGCGGGCTTTGTGTGAGTCAGCCTAGGACGATGATTGACCCGACCGGTCTGGAGTGAGTGTGCGCGCCCCAGTCACGCGAGGGCAAAGGTTGCGCGTCGCACGCGGACATGGGACACTGTGCTGGATAGAGCACGGTCGAGTGACCAAGATTACCAGCACGTGAGCTCGTCTGTGGCGTCCCGCGTTAGGAGAAAGTGAGCAGCAGAGTGACTACAGTAACGTTAACGGATAAGCAAGGTCGTAAGTTTGTTCATGAGGAATCCAGGCCATCCAATTCACGCTCCCGTCAGCGGTGCTGAGTCGACTCTACGAAGGACGTACCAGTCATCACCGCCCTCAACGGGCGAACAGTTTTGCTTGTTCAGTTACCAAACAACAGCTTAAATAACCATCAAAACCAAGATGACTTGGTACTCAACAGTTTTAAAATAGCTATGGTCCTACCAGGCTTGCGCGATTGACAAACGGACCAATTAAAATCACTGATAACGCAAGCATTCCTCTTTTAAGAGTGGCAAATACGGCAGAAGAGACTAATTTAGACAGAAAACTCTTGCTGCTGGAGAGTATGGGATCAATATCAATCAAGATATATTAGCGAGTATGGATGAGAGAGAAGGGTTGTTTTATGTCCAGAGGACCAATAAACAAATTGATCCGGTGCTCAACAATCCTCCTTCCTCATCAATGCAAATACCTGGAACGTGAACTTTGTCATTCATTCGTAAATTAACAGGTTGAAGGCCGGAAAAGGGACAACATTGCCGTTGAAATATGGCCTCAAGAGATCGACGTTACAGTAAGAATTTCAGTCGAGTAAGTTCATTTGCTTTTTTCTCATAGTTGTGATCTGTTTTTTCATTGACTCAGCAATTAGTGGTGGGTAGGCTCTCTTGTCATTGTAGACTTGAGTAGTCTTGTCGACGTAATCGGTCTTCTCCGTGATGACAGTTGCGCCAACTTAGGCATCTGTCATTTACCTTCAAAGATTATAACCCCATTTCTTCATCAACGACTAAAGCTAGGTAGTGATGTTTCCTTTGCCAAAAGGAGACCAGTGACGCCGTTGTTGCGTAAGGCTACACGCATGTTCTCGGGAACAGTATAGGTCAGTTTGAGATAATGACGGCTGTTTACGAAGTTTGTAGGTGAAGTATCGCTAGGACTGCCGTTAGTTCTTGAGTAGCGTGCCCATTTCCACTAGTTTGCGATGATTTCATAACCTAAGTCATAATTTATAACAGGAATTAATGCTAAGTTCAGTCCATGGGTCGAAATCCTGGGAAGGCACTAGCGATCATGATTAGGGTGGTCGCGTGACTGCTCTTGCTACTTCTCAAAGTTCAAAAAGTACGCAAAAGTATCCCTTTATATTTTCGGCGTTTCTTGCAAATGAAAAAAACAAATTGTATATTTAAGGTCCAAGGGGCCCTTTCATTACAAATTTAGTGCTTTCGTAAAAATTAATACAAAGTTGGTAATCACAGCTGCGCGTAAGCAACTGCATAACAGTAAGGTGTGTATGATATGCGTGGTAAGTCATATCCTATGTACAACGAACCTTCTTATAAAATAATTTTCCATATGCAGTAAAAAAACTTCTGCATCGGTGGAAGAGTTCAGCGAGCCACCGATTTCCGAAAAAATGTAGGCGAAAAACTGCTTCGATTAATATCGTATGATATGATACAGTTCAATATGATCGTGGTATTGGGGGTTCGGAACGCTTATTATCGTGGGAAAAAATAATATAGCATAAAATGGTGGTGAGAAATGAGGAGCTTATCGGGGACAACGGGGTCGAAACGAGGAGGGGGCAGTAGAACTCATGGCAACATCACCGAGATACGACCCACCAGAATACAGAGTCCACCGAAAAGTTGGCGACAACATAAGAACCCGCGATGATCATTAATAGCGATCCCGAAAACCACCGCCAAGTGTGCAAAACGGAAACGAGTTTGCAGTATTAGGAAGTTATGCATGACTCTTGATGTTGATCCCCACTAGACAGAACTGTATTTTTTGTCCTCCAACTTGGACTGTTTGGATTCCGATACCGTCTCACCAGTACTGATTTGGATATTTCCGTTTCAGTTGTACGTACATACTTACTTTCTGCACGTCGTGAATTTTTTTATTGTGTCAGGAGTCGGAATCAACGCGGAAGTTGTTTCTCAACTCAGTCAACTGAATACGCAGCCTACAAACAAAACAAGTAAATGGGAATGCTACTTTACAGAAGTAGACAAGTTAAACAAATAGGTTTTAATGAAACTGCATGAACTGTGGGACATTCCAGGTAGACGTTAAAACAAAGTTTGCATTCTAGTATGCCAGAGGCTCAGCTGGCCATTTTAACACCAAAACTTCGTCATTTTACCGGGCATGAAATTTGAGTGCGACTTTTTTCCTACAAATAACAAAAAAACATGGGCAGCTGCTTTGTAAAGGTGTGACTGAACTCATCGAAAGTCCCCGAAAAACAACGGTCTAGCTGTAACTCGCTGCCAAGGAAGCAGTACACCGCCGAATAGAGACCAGGAATGGGATCAAGTCACTGGGGTTTGCGTAAAGTCCCGAAGAAACCTTCTTTGCCAGGGTTCACCTGCATACTCTGATCAGGGCAATTTAGTCCTCCACTTCCGGTTGTATACACATCTGATCCACGTCCTCCATTCGCCTCTTATTCACACCTTGTCCGGTAAGATGCGACTTGAGGACCTTAAACACCGGCCAAGTCGCGGGTAACCGAGGAAGGAGAGGAAAGATGGCACCTGGCATCAGCGAACAAACATCAGCACGGGGAACCATGTCACAGCTAGAAGTGTCGACAAACAGAAGGCTCCCCCAAATCACAAGTCAAGGAAGACTGTTTTGGTGGACAAAAGTTTACTGCCGGAAAGTAGGCAGTACAGAGGTTGTGTTGTGCGCCAGCCGCCAATAGGTCTGTTCTGCAGCTGTGCCTGCGAAGTTGTGTGTTTGCTGGAGTCAAGCCTTGCCTGTCGGGTCGTGGAAGAGTAATCAATCACCTGCCGCCAATCAGACGAGGCGGAATTATTGATTACTCATGAGTGTATGCACGTATGCAGGGGCGAGTGGTTCGATAACACGCGGAGTAGATGACAAAGTGCGGGTGTAAGCCCTGGCAGGGCGAAAGCAAAGTCAGCGTGGTAGGTTCCTACACCCACACAATTTCTCCCTCCTTACTACTCAATTAGGCTTTTTTCACTGGCCATAACAACTGGGGTAGCAGTATATTTTAGGGCTTATCTCAGAAAATAGACCCCCATAATTCTGTTCTACCGTCCTGTGGTAATATGTTTTATACGGACGTAGCAATACATGGACACAGGTGAGAATATCAAAGAAATCTAATAAACAAAACAGGTAATAGTAGATAACAAAATTATTAGGAAAAGCTAATACAGTGCAATGACAAAACTTGCGGTAACTGAAAAATGGATAAGAATAAAAAAATAAATCAATGCCCTTAATAAATCAAAATAAATTAATCAATTAAAAACAAAGATAAATTCCGAATACCGCCGGTTACGTGTTGCAGATTTATTGGGGCTTGGTTTCGATGGTGATTCCTGTAATAGACTGTTGGCACAACTGGTTTGTCGATTAAAAAACAGTTCTCACTAATGGCCATCTTGCCCGTGACGAGGTTGTGGGAGCTGCCAGTCCATGACGTTAAATCTAGTTGGCAGGACTATCCATCCCTCCCCCCACCTGCCGTCTCACGGCTGCCCGCATGACCCAAGTCTCCACCCAACGTCCTCACCCTTCCTCACACCTACTACGTCCTTCAGCTTCTTGTTCTACGTCTTCACCATCTCCAACATAATTCTGCTGTCACTTGCAATTTTGCGTGGGGCAGATACATTGTGTCAGCACGTGCTTGCGCAGACCGCCCCTGGCCTCGACCATGCTGTCAACTTCAGACTCCGTCTTTCCTCCTCCTCCTCCTCCTCCTCCTCCTCCTCCTCCTCCTCCTCCTCCTCCTCCCCGTCTTTTGCGTCACTCGTCAACATCCAGCTGCTTCGGCTGCCTACGGCTGCTCTGTCATTCACTCAGTGACCTTCAGTCCAAACGAATTTAATCTTCTGTCGCTGCTTTGACAGCCCCGTGGGACGGCTAACTGACGTGAAACTCAGTAGGCGCAGAGGTTGTTGAAAGCGTAGGACGCGACAAGCTGATGGACCTATGTCATTAGCACTGCCATGATAAGCCTTTAGGCAGAGAGGGCTGTGTAGAGGCTACGGATGCCTCTGCTGACAGGCTCCTGTCTCTGCTGCCCTCTTTCGTCGCAATGAGTGTGCTCAGCATGCTCACTTCCAGGCCATTTTATTCCAGTTACGTCTTTTTTCTCCACTGTTAAACTGCTCCGCGACCTGAGTATCCTTGGCTCCTTCTCATTCGGTGCAAACTGTCTCCTTTTCCAGGTGAACACTGCCGTCGAAGGTCAAGGAGAGTGGAATGGTCAGGCATGGTTAACAGGCATCTGGACCTGCCTGTGGCCTACAAAGTTTTGCGCCATTATGTTGGCAAAGAACAGAATCAAGCCGAACCGAACGTAAGAATGGCCAGCGAAGAGGACCCCACAACGAACCGGCCGGAAGAGGAGGCAGTGTTACCAGGACCCCCTACCGTGTGGACAAGGCACGATACTAATTGCTATTGATGACCCGCCCTGTTATTTTGCCGTCCATGCCCGCGGCCAGAAACCAGAGCCCACTTCTCTACAAGCACACAGGCTGTCAAGTCATGGTCACACGCCGTAACTCCAGGGACGCGCGCAAGAGACACACGATAAGGAAGCGTGGGAATGGACGCGGCGTGAACATGGACCAATCACAAGTGCCACCCCCCCTACCAACCCCATTCACGCGTAGCTAACGCTTGTTGTTTTCTCATTTTGTCTGACAATGGCTTCTCGTGTGGAGCCGAAAGCTCAGAACAATAAATTAGTTGATCCGGTGCTCGACTCATCTCCTTCCCTATCCAAGGAATGGTCATTTCCGGCTCATTAGTCGTCATCAGTCAGTCATATTCACCCTCAGGTGGTGCATCATTCGAGGTTTGATCCTGCGACCTCTTGATCAAAAGGGCCACGAGCTCGTTCTCTTGCCGGTTTAAATCGAGAAGTATTGACACTCGTTGATGCGTGTTCACCGATTGCTGATGCAGCTTCCTCGCCCCGTTCTGCCTCGGAGTTCTCTCCCGAACCCCGCCGGCAGCCGCACAGCAACTGGAGTGGCCATTTCACTATCAGTGTATTTGGGGAAGAGACGTAGGTGGATAACCCTTAAATGCCCTATTTGTATACATTTCTGTGGTCTCAGAAAAAAATAGTATCCCCGTTCAGTGGCTAGGCCAAAGCACACGAGTGGAACTTAGTTGAAAAGAGCAGATAATGAAAAAGTACTCCTTGGAATCCTTTAGGAGAGAACACTTTCGCTCTTGGTTAGACAGTCTAATGGAGGTGGGGAGGGGGGGGGGGCAGGAGAAAAAGCTGTCGCTCTTGGGAAGAGGGTCCAACGGGGGATATCGAGGAGAGGAAACGTCCGCTGTTAGGGGAAGGTCCAATGTGGGCGGGTGTTCTATAAGGTCACTGGGATCGTCGCCGAAGTTTGTGAGATGCAGCCAGATACTTCATTGCTGCTTGCAGAGTCCGTCGAAAAGGTTACGAAGTACAAGAACATCCGCCAAGATCGTCGACGGTCCGCTGCGGATCGAACCAAGGGATGACATTGAGAGGCCACATGGACTATGGCCGCCGGTTGACTGATGCGATCGCTGGCTGCGTCATCACAGTACGCAGACGGTCAAGTCGGGAAGACCTGCGCATGGATCAGGGCTTATTATCCGCCAGCCGCACCCGACCCCAGGCAGAGCTGGACCAATGGTCTGCGACCATTCATCCACGAATTCATCTTCGCGGTCGAGTTTGTTTTCCTTTCTGCCGCTGGGGAGCAGAATGTGGGAGGCACTTCTGTCAAGCAAGCGATGGAAAGGACGGATCATAACAAAACTAATAAGATCCAAGAGGTGAGTGTTGCAACGGTTATTTTTCTTTATTTTCCTTTTCTCTACCCACCCCGTGTCCTCCTATTCTGAAAAAAACAAGTTCTTAAGCTTATGTTTGGGAATGCAGGCCTCCGAAACTCAGAATCTGAATTCCTATATTTTACAAAAGCAACCGCAAAAGACCACTTACCAAAGGTCCAACAGGATTTCCCAACACCGGAGTCTGACAAAATAGAATTGTGTGCGCTTTTTAGTTTACTACTTCTAACCCTTTTTATTTTTTTCTGATAACCTTTCCCTTCTGGAATAATTTTCTATTTTCCAGCCAGCTAATATCACAAATATTACTTATTCATTAATATGAACAATGCAACCCAGGGAGAAGAAATGAAAACCGTCTGTCTAAGAGTTAAGCAAAGCTCAGACCTATAGGTAGCTAAACTTCCACTTAAGATCCTGCTGTACTTTCCAAACGCATTTGGAGCAGCAGAAGAGTCTAAAGGCATCGTGAAGTTTTAGCCATGTGGAAATTTATGCGGGGTTTTGACAATCCACAGGCTCTGCTTACACAAGAAAGAGCATGGTATTTTATGATAGCTTTGAGCTGAATCTCAGAACCTAAAAAATAATTTCGATGAAAACGTGAACCACAAAGAACCCATTTCAGCTACCGTTTCCTGTAATGTCTCTGGTGATGAATCCGCGACGGATTTCAAAACATCAGGCGAATAAAGCTATTGTCCCAGCGATCGAGCCGTCTTCTTCTCAATTACTTCCTAGGACTCTCCTGTTCGCTTGTGTTTGCGAAAACATGAACATTGGGTCAACGCAAAGGGTCTTGGCATGAGCATTTATCTAACAAGCTTTTCCAACAAGAAACTAGAAGAGTAAGGTTCTCGGTTAAGAAACACCTACTAAAAGCGGTCACTCTATTGGCCTCAAGTTAGCTTTCAGTAGGGACAAGCAGCTAGACGAAGTTCCAATTGCCCTGACAATATTTTGCACCATTTTTGTTAACAACTTTCTCCCCCTTCCAACTTTATCCTCCTTCTGTGACAGCTTAAAGTAACATATTTCATCTCATCATGTTTTGCAATGTACCATGCTGTCATGTATTGACACTGCGTGTCAATCCAAACTGTTGTGTACTCCCATACAGTATCGGTGTCAGTTTTGTTGGGGGAACGCTAAGGAAACGCCTTTGAGCTATTCCCCAATTGGTAACAAAATGGCTAGAAATTTTATGAATAGAAGAGAAAAATTGAAACGCAAAATACGTCATTAAGATGCTTGCGGAAGAAAGGCGACTAGCTGTTGGTTGATCGAAATAGTAATATTATGTCGTGCAAAGGCAGGTTTTCATGAAATTTGTTGGGACCAATAAGTCCTGCTGCATAGAGGCCTGTTTTTAATTTATACCCAGGAAGAAATTAAATTGACCCAATTTTGAAAGATTCGCGGCCTCGGTGGGAGTAAATTGGGCGGGTAAAATCGATCCAAAAGTAATTAAATTCACGGCGCACGGTGAGCCTTGTAGCTCAATGGCCGAGCTTTGGCTGCGCAAAAGCCTTCCATTCTGTGTGCGTTCGACTCCCACCGAGGGCACGAGCTTTTTTGATTGAATTAAGCAAATCTGCTCACCCCCTCACTCCGCAGCTAACAAGGAAGAAATACTTCAAATTAACCATAACCCTAACCCTAATAGTAACCTAAGGCCTAATCTTAACCCTTATCTCGCTGGATTTACGCAGCAGGAGAGCTCTCATTCTTTCGTATCATCGCCAGGATCGAAAAAGATTTGCAACGACAAAAGTCAGAAATAACGAGCATAAATTTTCTTGATCTTTCCCGAGGGAGTAAAATGACAACCTTTCTTCAGTTAGTTCGTGCTGGCCTATTCCGAGAGGGCTATCTGAATTACGTCTGAACCCACGCAACCAACTGTTTTTCAAAGTGAAATCGACGCAACGGCTATGCAGGGCTCAGGGTCATACAAACATGGATGCCAGTGAATTGATTCGAGAAATACGGCAGGGACCACGGATAAGCGAGTTGGGCAAAGCTGTCAAGTCGGAGGGAAAGAGTTGCATAACCAGTTAGGGAATTGCCGAAGTACTGCTACTGATCATAACATTCCAGGCAGCCCTTTCTGCCCCCATCGTGACTCTTTCTTTAGCGAGGTCGTGTCAAAAACACGCCACTGTTTATGCTGTCAGCGAAGCATGCAGCTTATTGAGTCAGTAAATAATTGCTCTCCCTCCTTGGCACGATAATGAGAAAGCTTACATGACCCGCTCCCTCGCCTTCCCTACCGGCTGATGTCGGTGTGTCCTGATTGGGTACACGTTAACTTAACTGCCCCTCCCGGAATCCTAGGCTAGCCTGACTGACGGTTCCCACAGAAGCTGTGCTGGTAACTCCAGTAGATTAATCACCCTCACACATACACGCGCAGCTCTATGATGGATGACTGGGTGGATGACGATGATCTGTAAACCCCCCCCCCCACCTCCGAAGACAGCAGATATGCGGCGTGCTACTGGCAGGACCACAATGCTTCGGGTGTAGGGTCTATTTCCTTTGATTTATTGAGGACCCGAGATGTACTTTTAAAATGCGCTTTTTCGGAGTCCATCAATCAGTCATGGGCTACAAGTACTACTTCTACTACTACTACTACTACTACTACTACTACACTGACCCCACCCCTGCGTTTAAAGTCCTTGCTCGAAGCGAAAGTTCATTTGTCTAGCTCTTTTCCGCGGGTATTTTACCGGAGAAGTGTGATGAAATTCCAGCGTTTCGGCTCATTGCGGCTCCAAGTTGGAACAGTCAGAAGAGCCTGTGGCATAACTAGCCGGATTCAAATACACACAGCTTCAGCTGAGGAAAAAGAAGAAGAATTTCCAGCGTTCTGAGCCTACATACGCACACATCCTTCTCAGGCAGCTCGCCACAAGTACGGTAGGTAAGTAGAAGATGGCTCAATCGCTGGGACAATATGTTTATTTGCCTGACGTTTGGAAATACGCCGCGGATTCATCATCAGAGGCATACTCCCAGAACAGTAGCAGAAACAGTTTGTGTGTGCAAAGAGTTTGCCGTAGAATTTAAACGTACAGAAAAAGAAATCGATGACTGCCTTGAGTGTGCGCTGATTTGTTGCGTCAGCAATGACCATCTGGCCCTGCGGTGTTGGCATAGGATGAGGTGGTGGCCTGTCTGTTCCCCGAGTGGCGACTTGCTTTGGCCAACTCTAGTCTCAGCACCAAATATGGATTGGGCAAATCGTTGCACTTCTTGGTGGATTGGGGGCCCGTGAACCATGACTCAAGTAGTTCTCGGCTCACCCGATTGTCACCTCTTGCGAGAATTTCGGCGTCATCAGATTTGAACGTGTGGCTGGGTCTCGTCGAATGGGCCGCAACTTGAGAATCTGCATCATTTCACCGCACTGCTGCCACGTGATCGGCAATTCGTGTCTTGAGAAGTCTGCCAGTTTCTCCGACATAGTTGCTTTGATCGCAACTGCACCAGATCCTCTAGACGACCCCAGATGTTTCTTGCCGTGGCAGTGGGTTGTTTCGGCTTCATTATCTGACACCTTATGGTTGCCTCCGGCCTGTGTGCGACTCCAACTCCAAGTGGTACGAGAAGGCGGCCGCCAACCTCCAAGACCTTTTCAACGTACGAGATCGCTCGCCAAATTTTGGGGTCCATGTGACTTTGTTGGCCATCTCGTTTGTGCAAGCACCGGTTGACGAAGCTGCGCGGGTAACCATTTTCTCTGAACACCCGTCGACGGTATTGTACCTCGGCAACTTTTATTTTCTGATTCACTGCAGCGCGTATCAACACGCCGATAGAGCGTCTTTACGCAACTGCGTTTGTGGCTGATAAGTTAGTTGCTGGTGTAATTCAGTACTCGCATCGTGCTTGTCGCTTTCCTGAATACTTTAGTCTTTAGACCACCACAATCTTTGCGACAGACGAAGATATCAAGGAAGGCCAGCTGGTTGTTTCTTCCTCTTCCATCTTAAATTGGATGTCCAGGAAGACGCTGCTGAGACGATCCTTGAAAGTGAGCACCTGATCCCTTTCGATGGCGATGAAAGTGTCATCCACCTACCGTGCCCAGAATTTCAGTCTGTAATGTTGGAAGACCAGCGACTCCAGCCATTGCAAAACCGCCTCGGCTATGAGTCCCAAAATCGGTGAAGCCATTGGTGTCCCCTTCACCTGCTCATAGATTGTTCCGTCAAACGTGAAGTGCGTCCTGAGACAGAAATTCATAATTTTCCGTGGTACATCCCTCCTCCAACAGACAATAGCTGAGACAGCAAATTCATGCACAGGGAATTGCAGTGTCTACAGCGGCTGGTTCACTACATACATATGAAAATTAAAGGCTCCCTCCCCCTTTCATCGAGGATACACGCCTGCTTATGCGTTTGTCGTTTGATGGGTGGCGAGCGGACTGTGACCTTCTGAACTTTCATCGCAAATGGTGGATTTCGGCTAAGGAGGCAAACGGCCAAACACTCCTCCACAATCAAACCTGAAACGTCTTAGGTGACTAAAGTTGCTGTCCCAGCGGTCGCATCTGCTTCAAATTTTCGCTTGTTTTCGTACTTAGTACCTGCGCTAATGGAATTTTGACAGCCTTGTAACTCAAAGCAGCTTCAGTAGGGTTAATGAGTAAGGAATGTTCCGGCAAATACTAATGCAAGAGCGTCCACTTGTAGTTAATGCTGTGGATGTTGAATGTGAACAGGAACCACAGGCTATTATTATGCAGATGTATGTAAATGAGCCAATTAATGAGGCCATTTTCACAATGGTTTTAGAGACAGGGGAGCGACATGACTCAGAGTATAATCTAGCGCCAGTTTATGATTTAGGGCTATTATCATAGGACTGATACGAAAACTTCGCATAATTATATTTCTGCTTTGGAGGAGGAGAATAATTAGCCCGCTGAAACAGCTCAATGGCGTCGTTGGCGTTTTGGTTGACTCACGGATGACGAAGCGGCGTCATGCACATCATTGAATAGCAATTAGCGTTGATCTGCATGACTTTTATTCCTTTATCGGTGCCTTGACCTTTTGATAGATGCCCGGCTGGTTTAAAAACCACTCACATGAAGAAAAAAGCTGAATGAACAAGGGTTGAGGCCTTGTGGTATTTTTTGATCTGGTGGTTCCTTTGCCTGCTTTTACACTTCGTCATGCGGCATATATATAGTTTCGAGCGTTGGCTTCGATGACGTCCACCTTATGCTCCAAACAGAATGGTGCAGAGATGGCCACTTGCGCACGAGTTAGTTTCAAGTGATAGTAGACTTACACAGCATCTACCGCACTCTCTCTTCCCTCACTCACCTGATCCGGGTGTCAAGACGCAGTCAAGAAGACCGGAGACGGGATCGGGCCCCGGAGAATGGCGCGGCCGAAGCCGCCCCCGTGCGTGCCACCACGCCCCTTCATGTTCAGCATTTGTTATCGGCGCGCAACCCGAATAACGCCTGCCATGCCCTCATCTGACCCCCGTATTGGTCCAGCATATCTACTGCGCGGCACACTTGAGGGGGGGGGACAGGATTACGCAGTAGGTGCGTTGGACAAACATCAGCGCACCCCACACAGGGATGTGTTGTGCGCCTAGATGCAGATCCCCTGTCGCAAGTAGTTACGTCGACAAGCAGAAGTTCCCCCCGAATTACACGGCTGGGAAGACGGAATGAACTGGAACAACTTTACTGAACGCAAGTAGCTTTACAGTGGCCGTTGCAAGCACTGCGTACAATAGCCAGCCGCTTAGGATCAAAAGTGAAAGTGTAATGAGTAATCAATCGTCTACCGCCAATCAGGTGAAGCAGAAGTATCGATTACCTTTGAGCGTACGCGCCAATGAGGCGGCGAGTGGGTTGATAACGTGGGATAGCCCGATAACACGTGGAGTAGATGATTAGGCGTGGGAGGGCGAAAGCAGAGTCAGCGCGACAGGCTCCCACACCCCGCCAACCTGTGCCCTCTCCAACCCCCCCGCTCTTCTTGACTTGATCATCGCACCGGACCCAGGTGAAACGTAAGAAGGGGGCGCGACAGATGCTATGCATGTCAACAAGCACATGTCCGACCCTGTCGACAATGACGGTCGAACTGCCGTGATCCCTCGGCTCTTCTGTCGGATACGTTCGATATCAGGCTGAAACGACTGAACCAGCGAAACAGCAAAAAATAGACCAGTTTGGGACGGACTACTCCGGCAGGTCATTTTAGCATCTGTGGGCATTTACCGCTTGCACACAAATGGTTCAACCAAGTTCTCCGTGAAGTCAGCAATGTGACTTCCAGGAGTTTGGCTTAATTTTATGACCAGCGTAAGGATTAACCTTATGGGTAAATTTAAGTTTGGCGTTAGGGCGAAAAAATATGTAGCGCTCCCTGAACTTGTGAGTAAATGCACTTGTCATCCGGAAGTACCTATTACCGTGGGCTCTTTTTTCCAGTGTAAGGTCTATTTGCCCTGCACCTGCTTAAACCAGTTCGATATTAATTAAGTTGACCCAATTTTGAAAAATTCGCGGCGTCGGTGGGAGTCGAACCCGCATAGCAAGGAAGGCCTTTACGTGACCAACGCTCTACCACTTGAGCTACGATGCCACGTCATGCGCCGTGAATTTAATCGATTTTATCCGCCCAACTTTACCGCCCGTATGGAATCAACCAATTCGAAACAGCAGGTTGACTGCCAAAACCCCCTAAATGATTGAGTCAGCCTACTTGTCATTCTGATGGTTTCTAGATGATTGCTTGGGAAATCCTGTGGGGCAGTTACCTCGCTGTGCCGTATTAGTGGATTCCATAAGAATGGTAAGTTGGGCAGGCAAAATCGATCCAAGTGTGATTAAATTCACGGCACATGGCGTGGCGTCGTAGGTCAAGTGGTAGAGCGTTGGCTGCGAAAAGTCCTTCTCTGCTATACGGGTTCAACCCCTGTTGACGCTGCACAATTGGGTCAAAAATAGTTCGATATTAGTTTGCTGCACGGTTGTGTATTCACCGATTACAATGACAAAATCCATCGTCTAGTGTCTAATGGACCACGAGCTTGCGTATGTTGACTGACTGACATATTGGCTGTTACGAGAGTCAAAAGTTCTTGTATGGAGCGAGAGATAGAAGGAAGGAAATGCATTATGGTCCACGAATGAGAAAAACAGAAAAAATTGAAAATATACAGAAAGGTCATAGGTCCTAGTCAGCTAGAGAAAGAAGGTTAAAACTAAATTGGAGGAAGAAAACAGGGAATTGAGTTGTGGGGAATATTGGGCTGGGGAATGTGCGAATCTGGGGCCTGTGGTTACCAAGGTAAGGCAAGGTTAACCACGTGCTCCAACTGTTTGCTGAGGTCCGGTTTAAAGCGTCTAATATAAGCAGCTTCCAGGTAACACAAGATTCGAGATGTTCGTGCTCGAAAAAGAACTCGGAAAGAAGTTATAGGATCTACCGAATGAACCGTGTCCAGTAGGTGTTCAGTGATAGAGGAACGAGGCGGACGGTTTTCTTGCCTAAATAACCAGCTAGGTAGATGTTCCTTGGCTCTGGTTGCCAGTTGTCTTTGCGTACGCCCTATGTACTTGCATCCACAAGTGCAAAAGAATTCATAAACGCAATTAGAGGTGGCGTGCAAAGGAAAGGCATCCTTGACACAAGGAGTCGGCAGTAGCTTTGTTGGAGAGCAAAATATGAGTTCTGCGCCTCTTGATAGTGTTTAAGACCTATGACCTTTCCGTATATTTTCAATTTCATGTTTTTCTCATTCGTGGACCTTAATGCAATGACGGGTTGTAACTGAGGAGCTCTCCCGAAATTTATGGTACCATTAAATCTTACAGCTATAACCATCTTCAAGTTTAAAGGATTCAAGACTGAGAGAGGGCGGCAATCGGAAAAGGCAATACACTGAATTCTAATTATTGAGTAGAATACCATTGGCTAACGACTATGCTCAGCCATGGACCAGGCCATCTTTCAGAAGCTGGAGTTGTGTTTGACTTTTGAGAGGATAACCAACGACTATGTCGTAAGCGCGTTTTACAGACAAACCTTCATTTGGCGACCTTCTGTAGTCATTGTGGACGGAAAATAGGTGAATGGATAGGATAGAGCCGTGAAAAACCCCGCAGTTGATGGGAAGGGCCATGGTTCTTCGTTTACCGAATTGAGTGCGGCTAATTAAACAGTCCCCAAGCCAAGAGACAGCTCAACCGGGAGAGTCCCAAGCAGAAGTTTACTTAAGGAGGAGACGGCGTGAGATATTACTGATGGCTGAGGAGTAGTCTAGCGAGACAAACACATGCCCACAGCAACCACACGAGAGTAATAACGTCGAGAGTCGGGGTCAGAAAAAGTAGAGAAGAATGGCCCTATTATGCCTGATGCAATATATTCCGCACGTTTCAGTTAAGCAGAAGAACTGGCAATTGAACGAAATGATTTGGGGCAGAAAGTAGAGGCTTTTGGAGGATGAAAGTGTTTCTTATTGGAGGCCAATCGTCCGGAATCTTGGACCCCATGACCAAAAGGTTGATAAGACGGTGTCAGGGCACTTCAGAACACACATGCATGTGTGAATGCGAGGTTAGCACCTCTTTTCAAAGACTATGCTCTTTGTATAGGGGGCTGCACTTTTCGTCAAGTGTTTACCTCGTTTCAAGGCTGATTATACGTAAAGTGCAGTCAGACAAGGGGGGATTAATCCCTCAAGAATGTTCGACAAGCTTGCACCTGCCAGGCTCTAAGGTCAAATTCCAGGTGTGTGTTTATTTGCATCAATTTAGTTGGCTGTTACACAGATAAAAAGAGAGGGCTTGGCAAACACTTTGCTCGCCGTATTTGCATGTGGTTTTCGAGGGTACACTCAAGGTTAGCTAAGGGCGCATTTCGGAGGTCCATTTTCATGTCTCCAGTGCATTGACTATGCACACGTCATAGTTTCAGGTCCCACTGCCGTGAGGCTCAATATATCGACTCTTAAATGGGGCGGAAATCGCGTAGGAAATGGATCACTTGAATTCCTAGAAAAAATCAAGTATGGATGTGTAGTGTTTCTACAGCCTACTTCCTAACGTGAGACGCCACAGACGAGGTCGTAATCTTGGTCGCCCAGTCACGCTCGACCCATGCCCGCATGCGATGCGCAACCTTTACCCTCGTGTGACTGGGGTGCACTCACGCACTCCAGACTGTACGGGCCAATCATCGTCCTGAGGCTGACTCACACAAAGCCCACTCTGGGCCCTTGTGACAATTCCCGCACTGACGGACACTCGGGATTCCGCCCTTCAAGGCGCGGACGCAGGCAGCGTCGTTGGCCGTTGTGAAGAACCTACGCTCTCACGGTCGTGTGGCAACTTCCTCCTAACTCTTCTGTACAGAATATATAGTTCCTTTTACTCCGGTCTTTCCAAGGCTTCTCCCATCTCGTAAGAAACCGGGTCTGGCAGATCACAGCCGTTAAAGTTTACTTAATAAGCCTTAAAACAGAACAGCTGGGTAGCCTAGACTGTCAAATGGAACATAGAATAAGCCGAAATTCTGAGGGTTATAGACACTTAACTCGAAGGCTCTCAGCAAACCGTCACTTCGAGTTAGTTTATTTAAATAGCCCCCCCCCATTTCAGCGTCAATTTTACCCAATTCTCTCACGCAGACATCCTTCCGGCCAGTACGTCGTCCCGGCCCACCTATCTACTGCACCCTCCTGTATCCAACTACTTTAGTACAGTAGTCGCTGGCTATTAAGCCCAACTCGGACCCAAACCAAATTCGGCTTAATAAGCGGCGGGCGCATTAAGCGGAGAGTCATAGTTCTTGATTAGCAAACGCAGGATAGGCACTGTATACGTTACATACGTGTGAAGAGCTTGGTTATGTACAAGAAAAGAATGCTGTTTGTCTGTATTTTACGTAACAACAGAAGCAACAGCAGAAGTAACTGTTATCCGGTTGAGGAAGCCAATTTTTTGCGCGCAGAAGAACCTGCTACAAGCCCCAAGCTTAGCATGGCCAACGGCCACCTAACTACCGGCATTTCCCCAAGTCTCTTCTCTCCTCTTCCATCCCCCCCCCCCTTCCCCCCAATTACCCCTTTTTCCTACCCCCCCCCCCACTCTATCCCCCGGACGAATTTGCCTGTAACGTTGAACGTAATTTGCCTACAATTTTACCTTTTACGCTTTACCCCCCTTCCATATAAAAAAATGATTTGCGACACGGTTAAAAAAGCGGTCTAGTGTCAGTTATTTTGGAGGAAACTTCACTCGCAAATGCTCCTTGATGTCCTTCTCCAGGCACCAGAAATCGTCGAAATCCGATGCCTGTAGACCGCGTTGCGCACGCAGCGAGATAAGAATCTCACTCCATCCTGTTGGCAAACTGGGCTTTGTAGCCGGCGAATGGGCTTATTAGCCGGCAGATTTCGCTATGTAAAATTCCGTCCCAAACTGATTTGGGCTTAATACGCAGCTGGGCCTATTGACCGGGGGCTTAATAACCGGTGACTACTGTATAACTTACAGGGGCTGATTTACTCGCAGCGGGTGAAGACAATGTATACAAATAACACATTTATATAAATATATATGATAATGTGGGGCTCACCGATCTAGTTTAGAAACATGTATGTGCCCTCGTGCCTTGAATCTAACTGTAAAGCTCTCGCAGACAGTTGCATGTTGGCTTGTTATAAACACGATGATAAAGTACAACCTTCAAAGACAAGGGATCGGCTGGTTATTTCTGGCTCCTTAGCCATCGTCAGTTTGCCATAGCCAAGCCCAGGTGGCGAACCACTCGAGGCTCCAACCTGTGACCAGTTGATCGAAATTTCAATGCTCTAATCATGGAGCCAAGGGCTCGGTGTCCTGTCAGTTTTAATCGGGAATATCAACACTGGTAAATGGGCATTCATCTATTGATTATAGGACAAGTGAGACCCTGATGGTCATTCCTGATTCATCAGTGGTCATCAGCGAGTCTTACCCAACCCGAGGTTTGCAGCACTTGAGCTTCGATCCCGCTTCCTCTGATAATCTGATATCATAAAGCTCAAAGTTTTACCAATTTCGTTACATGCTCCTTGCTCTGTTGGTTGCGGGGGCTCTAGACCGAGTCCCAAGGTCCATCAGAACAAGCAGGACCCGTAATCTGACCAATGAACGCACTTCCAACATGCTTTCTATTCACGATCGCTACCGACAAGATAGGGAGCTCCTGATGTAATGGTACAACGTTGAACTGACGAGTCTGCAATGACAATATAGTTCGGGCTCGACCCTTAGACCTCGCATATCTGGAAATGGCTAGCTGACGAAAGCTAAGTAGACAGTCTCACGCTCTAAGTCGGTTTCATCTGATAGAATAGGTGCGCACCAGTCCATTGACATTCTGAAGCGAGTGAGTGAGTTGCATGCGGGAGGTAGAGGTTACGAAGAGGTCACCACCTGTCACAAAAACGTCAGCTTAACGGACACCTTGTGGGGCTTTTGCCTTCGAAACTTGTCAGTCCTTGACAGCCTCAGCCCCTCACCTCTTGCATTCTCAGAACACGGATAGTGGTAGGAGTGAAATGAGAAAAGACAGCTGCTCCAGGAGATCAGGAAATGTTCCGAACATCTTCCTCTTTCAGTGCGGTGATTCCTATCAATTTCCCTCTCCCCCCCCCCCGCAGTCGGCTGTCCAATGAAGTTGGCCGAAAGAGCTGTCGGACGCAAAATCCCAATCTGTCACTTCAATGGGATAGGGTCTTGTTGGGAGGGGGGAGGGGGAGTTTACGTGCTTTCGTTGCGCTAGCGCATTTAGTGCAAGCATCGACCTAATCGGTTATCCGGGAATTCATTGAAAAGCAACCAGCGAGCCCGTATACGTCACGCATGTCTTTCATTGCGGTACTGAGTCTTTTCAGACGCTCGTGTGAACACAGAAACGTTAAGTCAAAAAGCATAATCCCGGACCTCTTACCCCACCTCACTCTGCATAAACAAACTAAGCCTAAAAATTAGCATGTTCGATTGAAATAAGGGACCAACAACTAGCAACAACATGCCCCACATCACGCATACAGTACCCGTGGGATTCAATCCGGCAGCTTCAGTAGGACCAGTGAAAAACTGTATCCGACAATGTGCATAGTGTAGATGATAGTCAGGTCGTGAGTGCCACGCGTAGATAGCAGATTGCACGCAAAGTCGACCGCTGCATCCAATCTCATTTATAGACGGCTTGCAGTTTGCGTTAGCGCCATTGTGGGAACCCGTGTTCGCTGACTCATCACGCCAAGGCTGTAGTCATACTGACTACCCGCACCCTGGTCATCTCTAGCTCAATGTCTGGCGCGACCTACCAACACGCGATGTCGCGGTCAAAGTAATGACCTTTAGGGCTGCAGCCAACAGTGGCCGCTCTAATGTCTGCCCCCAGACATCGCTCCCGACCTAGCCCGCCTCGTGGCTAGCCGCACACTCCAGCCGTCAAGACTTCCTCCTAACTACTCCTTTATTCATTTTGTAAGGAATATATTCTTCCTGCTACTCTGGCCTTCCCAAGACTTCTCTCTTCTCCCAAGGAACCGGGTCTGGAAGATCGCAGCCGAAAGAGTTAAACCTTCTTAGCCTATACACCACTCGATAGGCATTTTTCGGGCAAGTCACAGGTTCATGGCATGGAAAAGAGGGTGCATCCGGTACTGAGGAATACTCCTTTCTCATGAAGCGCATGAATTTAGCTCGGCACATTAACAGTCATGACTTGGTAAGTCGTAAAATGGTGGGATAACTCGGCGCTACCTAGGCCTGAGAGTGAGAGTGAAAGAGCTCCTTGGTGAGGTAGTTTTTAGTAAAACTCACTTTTCTGACCTTCCAAAGCCCTTGATTGTTTTTGGCATATGCTACACCAAGGACCAGCTTGCACATGACGTGCATGGGCAGACTGTTTAGCTCTCCGTGTCCCTGATCGCACATTGTCATAACTCAGACTTCCTATCGGAAGACTGTGGATGACGTAGGAGCAAACGCCTAGGTAGATGTCACTCAATTCACTACTGAGCAACAGCTGAATTATGGTAGAAGATGAAGGAATATTGAATTGCACACTGCCGTTGAAAAGAGGGTTGTTATTAGGGTATACGCAGCCGCTTTTATTGTGCATCAAGGTGGAGTGAATTACGCAACTATCGCTTCTTCTTCTTCTTCTTCTTCTTCTTCTTCTTCTTCTTCTTCTTCT
>JAYGXS010000519.1:0-24709 GCA_036362985.1 Ligula intestinalis
ATTATTATTATTATTATTATTATTATTATTATTATTATTATTATTGTGGTAGTATTGGTGGGTGGGTATGAGAAGGAGAGGAGGAGGAGGACGAAGAGGAGATGGAGGAAGAGGGGGGAGGGGAAGAAGAGAAGGCGGTTAGCACGAGAAGAAGGAATAATGGAAAAGGATGAAGAAGTAAAAGAAAAAGAAAAAGAAGAAGAAGAAGAAGAAAAAGAAAAAGAAGAAAGTGAGCAGGGGTAGAAGGAGGAGGATGAGATAGCCTTCCGGATAGAATGACCTATCGCGAGGTACTAAGGCTAACAGATTTAACCTATCGCAGGAGGTTAAGTGAGCTAAACCCTAGCAACTGCGATCTTTAGACCATGATTACTTAGTGGAGGAGAGAAGTCGGTATAGGCCAGAGTAGAGGTAAGAGAATACAGTTTACACAAAGGAAAGGAAAATAGATGGAAGACGTCTGACTTGGGAGAACACGATCGCCAAGGAGATTGACCGTGTCCCAAGTGGCAGCTTGAGAGCAGTCAGGCCAGTAGACAAAAAGAGTGAGCGTTCATCGGCTAGGTCGGTCTGTGATTGGTTGTACACCGTGTGGGTTGGAATCCATGTGGACGGCCTGTGTTTCGCGCACAGTAAGTTTGGCAGCCGCCACGACCTTGAGTTCTAGACGGATTGAGGTCACGACAGGAAGGCAAGGCATCGAGCAGGCAAGGACCACTACAGAACTTGCTACCGGCGCTCTGGGTATGGTTGCGAATTCGGACACATATGATAGGGCGGGCGGGAGTTGTTGGTGGCCTGGGCAGTTGACACCGATTCTCCAAACAGGTCTGTTGCTGTTTTTACGCTGTTGCTGCCTGACGGCACGACCCGGTTTTCAGCCAAAGACGCACACGAGCGAGAACCATGTGAGGTCGCAGTCGAGGGGTTGAGGGAGGTTTATTGTATATCTGACATGGGCCAATAGCCGGAGTATATAATCTCGGAAGATGACAAGATGACACAATTACCCGAAAAATCAGGCACACAATAAGCACATTTACTTCCCTTCTTAACAGAACTACTGTCATACAGAGGGGGCCGGGGGTGGGGGGTGGAATTTCTAGACGTAGGCCAGGGTGTCGCGTCAGTCTATGCACCCAAAACCAGCACCAGGTGACTGACAGGTTTGGCTAATCAACTTGGAAAGGAGAGAGAGAGTGGGGCTGACACTATAAGGCCCATGGTTACGACAATTGATTGTTTCTTACTACCACAAATTTGACAGGTTTGAAGAGTCATGGCATAGAATGTCGCCATTTGAGAGGATAGCACGGTAATCCTCATGGCTCAAACTGCAATGGCTCATTCTCAGTGAAGGTTTTATACTACTGTCGGCGTCCGAGCCGCTCTTACAGTAGCCTGGTACATGTCTGGATGTCTAGGTCTTGTGTGGCACGCGTAGACGACCTGTTTAGCATGTTGTTGTACGCATTAGCAAGTTGCTATAACCACTCCCAGATATGCACGTACCCCTGCGATCGCGTGGGACGACCTACCCCGCGCACTCTTCTTCGATCCGCTGTGCAAGCCGACCTTGCTGTCCGCCTCACTCTCACGGTCGGCTTGCGGTGGCTGGAAGCCAATCAATCCGCAACATTTCACTGATTGGCTGCAGGCGACAGAGTACATGACCTCCACTGCCCTGTAATCCCACGCGCGACACACACAGCAACAACTGGCCGCAGGAGACTGCGATTAACTCTTGCTCTGATAAAGTTTTTTTTTCACAGTAAACGCTGACTAACTGTTAGGTGCGTGCAGCAAAAGGCGTCGGTGAATTTCACGAGGATTATGCTTGCGTAACAGTAGGCTTACGCTGCAGCTGCCACACTCTCCGTCTTCCTTCTGTGTCCGGTGTCATGGTGGAATTAAAAAGACTGCAGGCGGTATCGGGTGCCGGCCGCTAGCGTGGCCGGAACCGCTGCGCCTGACTCAGATCCCATGCAGCCGAAGGGACATAAGCATCAAAGGTAGCTACTGTGTCGTGAGCCTGCACCCCCTACCCCCGCTCATGTTCAGAATTTGTTTTGGGTGAGAGCGCCAACCGAATAACGCCGGTCGTGTCTTGATCTAGTCCCCACGGCTGTCCAGCACATCTACCCCGCGAGGACAGTTGCTGGACTAGACTTGATCCCTCCCCCCCTTTATCTACGCGTGCCACAACACTTGTTCGGCAGTGTTTGACACGCGCAGGAAGAGGGGTCACGAGCCTTCAGTCTATAAACAAGTGCCTTGACCTGCCTAACCCATATTGGGTGCTGAGGCTGGGTTTATCCAGAGCAAGCCGCCATTTGGAAAGCGCACAGACCAACGCGTCATCTACCTTCGGTGTCAGGAAACCAAAGACCGAGCAATTATCCTACACAAGTCCACCACGGGTGACAAAAGTGCAGAAGCAGCCCGATAGGGGGAGACTTTAATTGGCATAGGTATATTATGGCACAGCGATTGTCAGTTTCTGCTATTGTCTCTGATATTGGGTCCGCGACGGATTTCGAAACGTCAGGCAAATTAAGTTCTTTTCCCATGGATACTATCTGCTTCTTATAAATTTCTTCCTTGGCCTCGCATATTTTCTTCCATTGGTAACTTCAAGCCTAGACACTGTACCTACTCTCATCGCTACATGTCTGGGATTCTACGCAGCTGTATATTCACAAGCTCATATTCGACACTAGAGAGCTAGAGCATCCCACGAATGACTAAAACAGTTGACAATACCTCTCTTCATCCCTTGTCCTAGCTGTGCTGTGCAATTTATGTGAGATTGGTCGTCAACACCTGACTATATCGTACATTTGAAAAAAATAATTTGTTCGTTCGGAGTGCCCAGTTGTCGTGGGTAGTAGTGTTGACAGCAGGAGGTTCCCCCAACCAAAAAGCCAAGGAAAACAGAATTGGCAAGAACAGCTTTTACTGCGCTAAAAGCCCTTTACAACAGGCTCTGACAAGCGATCGTAACCGCTGCATTCTCAGGCCAGTTGAGTTAGCGTGCGTGTCCGCTGCTGTTGCGAAGCCTTGGCTGCGGGATGTTTGCTCTGTATGCTGCAGCCAATCAAATGAAGTGGGCGTATTGATTGGCTTGGAGCGTGGTATCAAACAGTGAGTCGACCGAGAGCGTTGGAAAAGACGATAGCGCGCAGAGTAGATGATTACGCGTGGCCGCAAGCCTTTGGCAGAGAGAAAGCAGAATTATTAAGCGCGGTGGCGCTGGGCACATGGACTCCCTCAACTTACACAGTCGTCCCCGCGGCCAAGTTACCCCCCCCCCACACTTCGAAAACGCATGTTTTCTCGGATTTCATTTGATTCTCATTCGGATGATAGTAACTAAGGAAGAAACCAAAACAACAAAAAATCGGGGAGACGGGAAATAAAATACACTAAAAACACAAAATAAGAGTAGTCAAAATAGGAAGAATATATGGACGGTTTGGGGCGGCGGAGTCTAGCAATCACTACGAAGCCTTAACGCGCACTTCAACAGGCCGCACTTTCTGGTCTCTCCTCCGGTTGTCCCCAGTGGGAGCGCTGAATCGCCTCCGCAGGGAGGGGAACGCGTCGGACCGCTGGTTGTTGCTCTTTTCAAGGCTGATGTCATTGGAGGAGTTGAACGATTCATCGTTGGACATACGCGCAGCCTCGGTGGAGAAGCCATTGGGTAGGGACTTTCGATGGCTTCTGTAGTCCTCCACGAGTTGATTAAGGTCCAGCAGGTACTTTTCAAACAACAGATCCTCCTTCGGGACTTCCTGCCGTACGAAATCAACCAACCGGAAGAGGTAGTCAATGTTGGGTCCACAGTTACCAGTAGCCTTGGCTATTTGGTTTGCCTGTCGGAAGAGTTCAGAACAGCACAATTGTGTGAGTCGGAAAGTATGGGACTATTTGGTTTCAGCTCTAACACACTGACAGAGAGAGAGAGATAGTTCAAGAAAAAAAATACGAGTTAATCCTTACCTGAACCTCCAGCGGAGCGTCGCCGATATACTGTGGGTTTCCGGGCTCCGCAATGTAGACCTGCACGCTCAATCGTGCTGACTCTGCCGTCAGGTCCTTGCTCCATTCGTCCTCGGGACTGTCGGCTGTCGCAAAGGTGAGTTTACGGGCCACGAAGTCTACCTCATCGAATCGGTAACCCCCGGTGATCATCTCACGTTCTGCGAGGTGTTCCAAAGCTGCGTCAATGTCCCTGCGTCCCTGTATCTCATAGGTGACGCCCCAGACACGCGTGTGGGTGTTGCGAGCGGGAACCAGTGTAGCAACACGGCCGGGCTAAAGGGAGCAAAGGGAGGAACTTGTACATTCGCCAGGGGAAGGTAAGCTAAGTGTGAACAGTATATGGGTGATGGAAACGAATGTTCATACTTCATGTGCATTTAGAAGTAAAGAAAAAATAAGAAAAAAACGAAAACTATACGAAGAAGAATAAGAGAGGTAGAAGAAAAAGAGTACAAAAGACGGAAATAAATAAAAAAATAAGAGAAGAAAAATGAATAAAGGAAAAATAAAATATGAAGAAAAGGAAAAAATAAGAAAAATAAAAAGGAAGAAGAAGAAGAAGAAGAAAAGGAAAAATGAAATAAAGAACGAAAAGGAAAATCAAAGGAAGAAGAAACGTACGAACGGAAATAAGAAAGAGAGGGAGAAGAAGAAGAAGAAGAAGAAGAAGAATAAGAAGAACAAGAACAAGAAGAAGAACAAGAACAAGAAGAACAAGAAGGCTTTTCGCTTGCCGGAACCATGACATTATTCATCTAGGCAGTAGAACTTTTACTGGAGCCCGTTCTCAAAGAGTATCAGTATCTGCAGATCTAAACCAGCAAGAAAATGATCTCCAAGGCTTAATGGTTAGAGCATTACATTTCTGATCAAAAGGTCACAATGTCAAACCCCGGGCGGATCACAAATTGTGATCGGGTAGGACTAGCTGATGACGGCCAATAAGCCAGAAATGGCCAATCTCGTATTTGCCGGCCACCTAGACTACTAGCCGGTTGCTGGTGGACCTCGAGAATGAGCTCCCAAGCAGAGCGGGACGAGTGTGCTTCGTTAGCGATGATTGAAAGGTTGGCAACGAGTGACATTCAAAATAATGATATAAGGATTCCTCATACCCACTTTTTGAACTAGTGGAACTAGCGGACTTTGAGGGTAAGCAAATTCGTACCTTAGCACAGTGGGGAGGGGTATTAGTTACTATGATTTATCTACTAGCTCACACAAGATCAAAAATGCTAATACCAACTTAGCTATTATGTTCACTGCTTGTAATTATTGCGGCCCCATTAGTTTGGTCACTATTTTCCTAATACCGATGCAGCGATGGTGTTGGTGGTTGTGATGGAGATTAATATTAGCATTATTTTGGGCTGAATTTTGTTCAGCAATGAACTTTCCTTTCCACCTAGACATAAAGCTACTTACAAGTGCATTACACGTTGTAAAAATTTAAGTAACCTTGCAGAGTTCTCATGCGTAGGCAAAAACAGAATATCCGCACCTCTACCATGAAGGAGGAAACTGCAGCCTCGCCAATGGAATTCGAATCAGGGACCGCTGGGCCGATGACGGACATCCTAGACCACACGGTAACGGTCGGTCACCAAGGCCACAAAAATCTGCATCAGCGTCTGTAAAGCATACACAGTGCCTACCTTCCCACATCGCTACCACGCCTTCGAATCCTACGTCCGCGTAGTCTGTCACCAGAGGGTGACTCCTGGAGAACCGGTGTCAGTAACTCGACGTAATTCATAATCTTCGCCACCCCACTAACACCGTCTGAAAATACGCTGCCGTAAAATGCGCCCATCCGACCAAGTTTGCACGCCATGTCAACCACCTGCACTCTCTTCTGTCTCCGGTTTTTTCGACTGGATCATGATAATGGGATTCAGGTGGGGAAGTGGGAGAGAGTGCGATAGGGTCATCGCAATTCTACCTTCACAATAATCTAATTAATGCGCGAGGCAGCGCGCTGGCTTCGGCTTGCTAAACCGCCGGGTGTAAATCGTCGGAATGGATGGTCGGACTATGAATCATCTGGAGTAGATGACCAATAACGTCTGTGGCACACGGAGATAACAGATCATAGCACAGCACTGCATTACTTACTATGGTAAATCTGACGCGTTTCAATTTATTGGGACGCGCGAAAGACCGCGACCGTGAAAACCACTGAGTGGAACGGCGGCGAGAATTGCAATGACTTCTTTCAAATTTGATCCTGATGGAAACTGTCATTTCTGCGAGATACGAACATATATACTGCGGCACGCGGCGATCGACGACTTCACGCCGACACGTTAGCGACTACAAGCAGTCCCGTCTTAGTCAAATTGACTCGCACGGACTCTTGGTGAACAGAAGACGGCAGACTGACGTTGATTTAACACTTAATTCTCCCCTTAAACAACTAGAACAACTTGGAAACTCGGGTCTTGGCAGGATAGAAAGTCAGCCCGTAATTACTTCATAATATGGCTCTTACGGCATTATAAAAGACGGCTTCCCTGAAGGGAACATAGAAAATGAGCCTTCGGGCTGAATGTTTTCGTGGCACGCGCGGACAATTTGTTTAGCTTTCTCAGTCACTGCGCCCCTATCTAGTTACGGATATCTTGACCTTGGATTAACACCAGAAGACAAAAGGCGAGAGAATAGAGTGAGATAGATATACTAAACGTCCACTCATGCCACAAGCCAACGCATATGAAAGTTGGAATTGACGTATTTCAGGAGTTTGTGGTGAACCTCGTCGCACGCAAGCATGGTTATTATTTTTAACACAATAACATTATAATTTATCGTCATTATCGGTTGACGAATGTTCGCAGTTTGACACAGAGGTCATTCTTATGGTTGATATTAAATGAAAATATCTAGGAAAGTACTGAAAAAGAACACAGAATGTAAATATATACGAAGTACAAAAAACGAAATGGTCGTACGTAAGAATACTACGGTGCATTAGACGTCGGAAATTGCATTAAACATTGGAATCTTGCTTGTTTACTTACCCATTCGGGAGTCCCACGGTGTGTCGTGGTACCTTGATAAAATCGCCGGTGGTAGCCTTCAATGTACCCGACCCAACTGCGTGAATAGGTTATATTTGGTTTCCAGATCAGTGACCCGTAGCCAAAAATGTACAGTTTGCCGGTTCGTGGGTTAACCATTTGGGATCTCAGAAAACTGACTTTTCGGGTGTGCGGAAGCTCGCTGGGAACGCTTTCCATTGCGGAAGGAACAGAAGTCTGGACAAATTTCTGAAAAACTAGGCGTGCAAATGCGTGTCTTAAGTAGACGCTCGACGGAGTGTTTTCATTGGCCCTGCCGTCTGACCAATCAATTTGATTCTACCAGCTGATGACGAAATCCACGTGAACATACGGTAGGCTTGCTGCTGAATGAGTTTGCCGGGAAAAACGTCATGGTCAGGCTTTACAGATTTGCAATTCAATGGGTATTCAACGGTATTCAACAGTCAGGCTGCTCGCTCATGGTATGATCATGAAAACACAGGGCAAAACGACAGTAGTGTGAAATTCCGTTGTCGCAGTTCCCATGCATATATACGTTGAAGACAAATGATCGTTTCAAACGCGAGAAATACGGAAGTAAACATAACTGATGGTCCTGTCAGTACCGTTCATTCACGTAAAACGGTCCCAAGGCCTAAGGACGGGACCAAATCTGAATATTAATAATGGTTTTATACACACATTTGCGGAAATAACTTTATTCCTCTCAGAAATGGCAATGATCAGCCCAAAAAGGAGGATGTCAGGGACGCATCAGATAATAAGAAAGCTTTCGTGGATTTAAAATAAAAACCATACGAATTTTTCGTTTAGTGCCACAGTTTAATGCGCTTCGAAATGAATAGTTCATGATAAATCGAATCAAGCACTGGATTGGTATAAGGATAGTTGCGGGATTTCACCCAAATGAACATTCTTTTTGGGAGGAGCCACCCATATCGACTCGCGCGCACGCCGCTCTGACAATTCGGTCCCACGCAGCATTATCGATCTGCCTATAAGCCACGCGCGTGGTGCTATCGCGCAGACTGCCAACAGGAATAGCGCTCTTCTCAGTCCCAATGCTAACCTCTCAAGGACACTATCGGATTGGTCCTATTGTATTTCGACCTTGTACAAACTTAAATGTTCCTTGTGGTCCTTAAACACGTTTTAATAATGTAACGGGCCAATCCAACCCGCTGGGTTGATGAGTTGTTTGAACGTTTCAAGGTCATATTTTTCGGTTTCGCTTTTCAGAGCTTGCTGAGTCACATCTCGGATCCGTGAGTTGGACTATCTCAATTCGCGTACCAGATCACTCCCGTACTCACATTGTCTCCTTGCTACGTTCTTACCGTCTTGAGCGGGTGAACATTCTCATCCGGTTTGGCCGTTCCATCCAGTTTTGATTTTGTATTATTATAGACTACTATCCTCAGATATTTTCCCACTCATTTTGTAATACTAGTTTTCCAAGCATTTCGTTGATATTGTTCTACATTATTAAACCCCATATCTACACCTGGACCTTCTTGCCTCTTACTTTGTGTGTGACACTATGCCTGCAGATAAGATGAGGTTGTCTGAGGTTCACTCTGAGGTTAACCAACTTTTAGAAGAGATCTCCGTGTTATCTGCTAAGAGTTGTTGTCCCCCTTCGTTATCAAATCACGCGCCACACTCGTCAAGGACACGAGTAGTACGGAATGCTAAAATAATAAATCAATGCACTTTTATTCTTCTGCTCTTACAGTTGAGTTCTCCTTTGCGAATTCTATCAAGTATTTATAGGACGGGTGAACATGGGCTTATAGCAATTTTATAACAATGCAGTCGTGTGAAAATAGCCAACACCCATGCGTAGAGGAAGATACTACCGTGAGAAATATAACAGTAGGTAACCTAAAGTGTTCAGTTTACCCTCATCTTCTCGATCATTAAATTTCTAAATTGCCAATCCCTGATGGGATTTAGGAGAAGACCGGCTTGAAAGATATGCCGCTAGGGGGTCATTTATATTACCTTCAAGCCAGTTCTTTGATACGAGGGGAAATGGAGAAGAAAAGACTTCTGCTTCGAAAAGATACCCATTCTGTCGCAATACAGGAGGCTTTGTGTTAATGATGCCTCCGTTCTAACCTTAACCCAAACAAAATCTTAATCTCAACCCTAACCTTGATCCTGGCCCTGACTCGCAACTTGACCCCAGCCGTAAGCCTTATCCCAATCTTTCTGAAATTAAGTACAAGGCTACTCGTATTGCGAAGGCTTTTCATTCCTATATGCTACCTTTAAAGTTGACAATAAAGGTCAAGTAACACAAGTGAAAATGTTGGCCTTTGATACCGTCGAAGTGAGAACTTAACGCAATAACTTACTTCCCATCCAGAATGTGCAGCAGAATTAGTAAAAGGTGTGCTGATCGAAGCGAACAGGTGAGTTCAAAAGAAGAAGATGCGATCGCTAGGACAAGAAGTTCATTGGCTTAACGATGTGGATCTTCGATCAGACCCAATATTAATGCTATGTCCCGTATTTACAGCTGGATCTCACCTGCGTCGCCAGTTGTTATAGCCCCAGGAGCAATAGGTAAAAGGAGGCAAAGCCGGATCTGACCGCAAGAATTTTCATTCAGGACAATACAGAGGCAGCAGAAGAATGAATTAGCGTGTCCACTACAGCCTATTATAAGGCCTTTATCATTCTAGACTGATCCTGGCCAATCGCACGAAAGGGGGAGTTCTAGCGTGGTTTCCTACGCAGCGGGACGTTCTAGGACATTGCCGTGCACGTGGGAGTGGGCTTCACGCGTGCTCAGGGCGCGCGCGACCGGCCTGCGGACATGACTCAAATGCGTGCTTCTCTCGCCTCCATAAAAATTAGAGACAACCATGGGAAAAAGGGTGCGTAGTATTCATAGTCCTTGGTGGCCACGTGATCACATACGTGCTATAATAAGCAGCTCTTTTTATCAACACTGGGGGGTTGGGATTGATACGATTATGGCTTGACACTCCTTGTCAGATTTCATAATGGCCGTGATTTCACCATCCATTTTGGACATTGTTGTTGTCTTATCCTGTACTCTGCCTGAGCAGATGAATCAGTAGCGCCGGGGGATCACGGGACACCAACAATTTCGATCAGATCGAGCCAAGGTGACGCATAATGATCCCACCAATGACCAACGCGGATGATGAAAATGCGGCCATCCACGACTCGGCAACTGTCGACTGTTTCAGGCTATGACCGTCTCCTGCCAAGATTCGTCAAAGTAGGTTAAGCGTTGAAGGGCAAATTAATGTACTGGCTGAGAGTGTAGTGGGTGGAACGCCGGTCATAATTTGTAAACACCTCCTAACCCGACAGTCTCAAGCTATGACCTTTCTGCGCGGCGTGGGCTGCTACATCCCCATCTCCCCCTTCCCCTCCTCTCTGGGTCCAGCACCTGCACGGTTAAATGCCGCTCACTCAGTCGCGTTTACTGGCATCGATCTGTTTCCTCGCGCGTAAACAGGTCACGACAGAAGGAACTGCCCACAATGCATGTGGCTTTGAGACAAATTATGCGGCAAATATGGCTAGGATTAAGATTGTGGCCGCGACAGCCGGCGTCCGGCGTCCCTGCCCCAAGGTCATACAAACGTGCAGCGTGCGCTTTTCGACAGACACGCTTACTTGCAGGCATCTGACCGACTTACACTCGGACAGTGACAGGTGTTCGTCCAGACAGTCGCGACTGGCTGAGGGCCAGTTGTGCACACTACCCCTCAGCTGACGCAGATTGGGCCAGCGGGCAACACAACAGATACCAGCTAGACACCATCTGATCTTGCTCCACAATTATACAGTATGTCTAGGAAATCGCGCAACGGTCATAACGAAAATTGACTTTGTTGTTTAGCTGAAGACTTAGTCACGTCGTTTTGATCCACTCAGTAGAGTTTATCCCGCCAAAGCCTGCTGGGTAGAAAATCGCCCTTTTAGTGAAGTTTATAAAGGGTGATGGGCATTAACTTTGGTGAAATGTGGAGTAGTATCATATCAAAGGAATTTTGTTATAACCTTGTGTGTTCCTGTATCGACACTGGTTATATCCCCAAGTTACGCGTTTGGAAGAGAAGGCAGAACAGGATAGCGGATAGTTCTTTACTGTAATTGTATCTGCTTGTACATCAACTCTGTCTTCTGTGTGCCCGTGAGCAGCGTGTCTTCTGTCGTCGGTCTCGTCTCGGTAGCAGAGTCTCGTGTCGCCAGCAGCAGTGTGTTATCTCTTAGGTCTCGTCTCGGCAGCTGGACCTGTGTCCCCTTCGGCTCGCAGCATCGCTATTTAAGGGCCAGTAGTCATTGTTCCCTATTGGCCTCTCCGCCAGTGGCCTCTACAGGCAGCCGTCGTGTCTCAGCCATCGTGTCCTCAGGTGACGCTTGGTGCGCGCGCGTTTGCCCTTGTCCAGGCATGCATAAATCGGCGGCCTGTCCGATTCCTTTATTCTAGTGTCCTCAGGAGGACTCAAGTTATGAGTCGCGTGATTGGCCGTTCTAACAAATTTCCTCTGCTATTACGCAAGACAGAACCCAATATCTTCATAAATATGCATCGTGTTATGGGAAGACCTAAAATAAGTCAAAAAAGTAAAAATTGTTCCTTCCAGAACCGGACAATTTAGCCGGAAGTTGCTCAAATGCAAGAAGGCCGATTTTAAAGAATCGCATTTATTTTAATAAAAAGGAATAAATTTAGGCTTAAAAAGTGTGTTTTGCTAATCTGTGAAATTTTCTTCTGCAAAATATGGCATCAAAAAGATTTGATCGCATTTTGTTTTACCGCATCGCATATATGGAACATAACCAAAATTGCCCACGTATGTTATCGTGAAGGTAATGTAGATCAGATCTTATTAAATGTAATTCATGGGTCAAAATTCTTCATTTGCTACACTATACTCTCCGCTTATGCATTATTAAGAAACGGAACGGACAGCGGGATAATAATGTTCAAATCATGCTATATATGGCCACCCTTTTTTGCATTCTTAAACTTAGAACAAAGCCTGGAAGTAATCCATCATGGCGGAAAGTAATCCAATATCAAGAGGAAAGAGATTCATTTAATTTTCAGTAAAATTGAACAATTCATCTTCAAGTAAATTAAAAAACATCAAAACATATCTATTCTCCTTTTGACGTTACCTTCAAAAAAGTTAATATGCACAGAAATTCGTCAGCTGAATGTCTAATTAAAGCGCTTTTAAGGTGGTTACCTACTTAAGAATTTTTTTTAAATCAATTTTACGCGTAAAAATAGCAGACTTTTTTGTGAACGCTCTTTTTGCTCGATAATGCGTTTTGCTATCTGTTGTAATTTCTAACGATGGCCCATATGCCTATGTTCGTGCGAGTTAATATCCAAAACTCATTTTCGGTACATTATTTTTTTATCGATATCTCATTTTTAACGTTTTTATAAAAACTTCCAACGAAATCTGGATTTGTGGACAAAAGCTTGCAGACATTGAAAAGGCTGGAACATTTTTGGCATTTAAAAGTCCATCTTCAAGTAATTGTTATTAAATAATAGCAATATGTTTAAAATATGTTGACTGAGTAAAAGTTTTTTATATGAAGAAAGTGGTGTGGCTATTGAGTAAACTTGAGGAAACATTTGAACTCAATGTTCTAATTTATCATTGTTTCTACGTCTCAAAACTTAGGGATTATTGAGAAAAATTTCGTTTTTCATTTCAAACCATTGTGTTCATTGGTACTCTCAAGTATTCGTACATTCATCAATCCTGGCTTACGATTGATTCTCAATACTTCGCAAACTTCGACATGTTATACGATTTATACGCCAAACTGTAAAAAACAGATGTCACCGTCGTTTGTCCAAGACCTGACTGGATGCAGTCAGCAGGAACCCTACCTTCGCCAGTGACCAATGCTGCTTGGAAAGATCACTGAGTGTGCAGTGTACAATAAGTTCCTCCACGGGTGACTTGCAACTCTTTCAACGGTGACTTCAGTGGTGTCACCGTCGAATTATGCCCGTTGGAATCCTCAAGGAAGTACACACTTCGAAGGGCGTAACTTTGGAATCCATCCAGAGGAGGGTTTATTGTGTATAAAATCCGGAGTTGCTTTCTCACGTGGCAGTTGCCGCTGGCTGATTTCCAGCGCGCTGAATGTCCCCGCATCGGTGCAAAGCCCACAATGGGGAGGAATGGCGGTGTCGTCGCAGTCCATGTGCAACTAACTGTCTGAGAGGTGACAGTGGTTCATAAGTGATTGTCTTGTGGGCAAAAGAATTTGATTTGCCTGAAGTTTCGAAGTTCGTAGTGGGTTCATCACCATCTGCTACGGGGCGGCGTAAGAGCGCGCGGCCCGAACGACATTCCCACGCCAAACGTCTGCTCTGCTCTCACGCAACGCACGGCGCAGCGGTGCAGCGGCACAGGACGCGAACACAGCTGTCACGTCAGCAAGCGGCCCACGCACACAAAGTGCATTGTCTGACACCCGAGCCTACCTACGGCCGACGCAGGAATATAACGCAGCTGCCACAGCAAGCGCTTCACCCACTCAAGTGCATTGTGCGATGTCTCGCTCAGACTAGCACGTCAACTCCCATGACTCACCAGCCATAAATTCATGTCCTTCTGGTGACTAAGATCTAATTAGCCCAACTTGTAGATTTGTATCCGCTTGCTTTAAATTATGCTGTACTAGGTTTTTCCAAGACTTCTGCTTTCTACTCACTGTTGTTGTGTTCATCCTTCGGGATTCACACGAGGCGTTAGTAAGACGGGAATATCGCAGCTTTTTGGCCACCGTTTTAACATTTGGCAACACAGTAATCACTATGTCCATTTCCGCGGAACAACTACAGTCCACCTTGAGGCATCAACTAGCTCAGTTTGAGGAGGCTGACATGAAGCTGATGGAGTCCATGATGCAACAATTCAGCTTGCATCTTTCTGGTCCAGATTCTTCCGCAAAGCAGTCCACATCAGCGGACGCCACGGCTGCTTCAATCACAGAGTTTCTGGATGACCCCGACTCCGGCGTGACCTTCGACGCTTGGTTCAAACTTTGGGAAGACATATACCGCGTGCACTTTGCCAAGGCTGACGATGCATGGAAGGTGCGCCTGCTATTACGCAAACTGGGCACCAGAGATCATGAGCGGTACGCGGATATCATTCTGCCAAAACACCCTCGTGACTTGACGCTCGATGAAACCGTCCAGCGCCTGTCAGAGACTTTTTGTGAGAAGTCCGCCCCGTTCAGTTCTCGTTACCAGTGCCTCAAGCTGGTGAAAAACGAGACAGATAATTTTCTAACACTCGCCAGTACTGTCAACCGCATGTGTGAACGGTTCAAGCTCCGAGAGTTGACCGATGACAAATTCAATTGCCTCATATTTGTGAGCGCCCTACAGTCACGTCGAGATGCTCAAGTCAGGACTCGTCTGCTCTCAAAAATTGAACAGGAGCCGAAGTCAACCCTACAGACATTGACTGCTGAGTGTCAGCGGCTCAAGAATCTCCAGCATGATTCTGCCATCATGGAGCAGCCCAGTTCCTCGTTTGCCGCCACCAGCGTTCAGGCTGTGACCTGCACGAAGTCAATGTCTCCACAGAAGTCCCAAGGCCCCACACCCAGAAAGCCCCCATCAACATGCAGGCACTGTAGTGAATGGCATATTGATCGCTTCTGTCCATTTAAGACACACGTCTATCAGAAATGCCACAAATTAGGTCATAAGGAAGACCACTGTCGGGCAGGCCTACCCCCCAAATCCAGGTCAGGCGACAGGAAGACGAGAAATTCCAAACGCTTTTCATTTTGCTCTGGCCCAAAGTCCAACTCAATCCTAGCCACATTCCAGACTGAATTCGAGGCACGGAGGAATTACCTTACGGTTGCCATCAATGGCAAACCTGTACGTCTTCAGCTTGACACAGCATCAGACATCAGCCTGATCTCCAAACGCACTTGGCGGATGATTGGACAGCTTCCGGTGATCACATCGGACAAAAGGGCTGTGAACGTTTCTGGCGGGTTCCTCCAGCTCACTGGTGAGCTTGAATGTGACGTTTCCTTTGAGGGTACTCAATTAAAGGGAACATGCTACCTTACCTACCGCCCGAAGCTTGATTTAATCGGCCTCGACTGGATCGAAAAACTTGGTCCCCTGGATTTGCCACTTAATCACATTTGCAAAAGTGTGCAGTCAACTTAGCCTAGACCTGCCAAATCGACCCAGCTGGTGGCAAAGCTGACGTCGACCCTACAGGCGAAGTTTGCTCCAGTTTTTCAAGACAGTCTTGGCTGCTGCAACAAGATGCAAAACCTGTCTTCAGACCCACAAGACCAGTTCCTTATGCTGCACTTACTGTGGTTGATCAAGAACTTGATCGTCTGCTACGAGATAGTGTTCTTCAACCAGTTAATTACTCTGCATGGGCCTTACCGATCGTGGCTGTCAAGAAAGCCAACGGTAAGGTCTGAATTTGTGCTGATGTTTTTACTGGTCTCAATGCTGCGCTGGACACACATCAGTATCCCTTGCCCGTGCCGGAAGATCTTTACGCTGAGCTGAATGGTGGAAATTGTTTCGCTTAGTTAGATCTTTCCTGTGCATACCTCCAAACCGAGCTTGACGAAGGCTCTTGGGAGCTGCTAACTATCAACACCAATCCTGGTTTGTTCCAGTACACCCATCTGCCATTCGGGGTTAAGACTGCTCCCGCGATCTTCCAGCAAACCATGGACACCATTCTGACGGGCACCGACGGAACCGCTGCCTACCTGGATAATATCATCGTCACTGGTTAAAATCCAGGTGAACTCTTGCAACGTCTGGAAACGGTACTCAGCCGAATTCAAGACTGTGGCTTCCGTCTACGCCTGGAAAAGTGCAATTTTTTCATGCCTTCTGTGAAATATCTCGGCTTCATTATCGACCAAGATGGACGTCGCCTAGATCCAAGCAACATCGATGCCATCAAGCAGATGCCACCACCAAAGGACGTAAATTCCTTGCGCGCTTTCTTGAGTCTCATGAGTCATTACAGCTCGTTCCTACCGGACATGCACCGCCTTCGTTATCCGATGAATGAACTACTTAAGAAAGACGTCAAGTGTTCCTGGTCGCGAGAGTGCCAACAAGCGTTCGAAGGAGTGAAATATATGTTGAGCTCTGCCTTGCTACTTACGCACTTTAACCCTGCTCTGAAGATTGTTGTTGTAGCGGACGCCTCCAACTACGGAATTGGCGCCGTGATTTCACACGTTTTCCCAGACAACACTGAGAAGGCTATCTGTCATGCAGCCAGCTCCCTAACGTCTGCTGAACGCAACTACGGACAGATCGAGAAGGAAGCCCTGGCTATCATCTTCGCTTTGAAGAAGTTTCATAAGATGCTTTATGGACGTCATTTCACCCTTCTCACTGACCACAAGCCTGTTGTTGCTATTTTTCGCTCGAAAAGAGGCATTCCTGTGTACTCGGCAAATCGCCTTCAGCGCTGGGCAACCATGCTGTTAGGCTACGACTTCGACATCCGGTACCAGTCTACAACAAAAATTCGCCAGGCAGATGCACTCTCATGCCTAATAAACTCCCGGACAAAAGAGCCTGAGGACACAGTCATCATGTCCGTCTCTGTCGAGTCCGAGGTTAACAGTCTATTCATGGATTCCATTCGTGCACTCCCTGTCACGTTTGAGGAAGCCCGCAACGCCACCCAACAGGATCCACTGTTGAGAAATGTCATCAAATACCATTGCAGCCAGTAGCCTGCATAAATTTCTGGTGAATTGCAACAGTTTTACCAATGACGAACTTCTCTGTCCACCGTTAACGTTGTATCCTTTTCTACGATCGTGTTGTGGTCGCACAGAAACTACAAGCCCGTGCCTTGATACAGTTCCACACGGGGCATCCGGGCATCAACCGCATGAAGGCTCTCGCTCGCAGTTATGTGTATTGGTCTCACATGGACCAACAAATGGAACAGCTGGCCCGCTCATACGCTCTCGCATCAAAGACGCCAGTGAATACCACACTCAAGGCATGGCCTGTTTCACAAGTCCCATGGTCCAGGGTCCACATCGATTATGATGGACCGCCCAATGGCCAGAACTTCCTCAATGCCATTAACTCATACAGCAAATGGCCGGAAGTCATCCTCATGAAACGCACGACATTCGGAGCCACAATCAACACTCTTCGGCGACTGTTCAGCAGATTTTGTTGTCTAGAAACCATGGTGGGCAATTATGGAGGGCAGTTTACATCCACCGCTTTCGACCAGTTCTGCAAACAGTCCGGCATTAACCACGTCCGTTCGCCACCATATCACACACAGTCCAATGGACAGGCCGAGCGGTTTGGCGACACTTTCAAGCGGACTCTCCAAAAGTCAAACGGGGAGGGGACGACGGAAGAAGTTCTAGAACTATTCCTGCTGAACTACCGAGCCACGCAAAACCCTAACACTCCAAACGGTGTCTTCCCTGCAGAAGCTTTGATGCAGAGAAAACTTCGCACACTATTTGACGTCATCCGTTTGCTGACATCCGTTGGTGTTGGTTATAACTCAGCCCGTCCGACGGCAATGGAAAGGCAATTTAACCGACGCCACGGCACAAAGCAACGCTTGTTCCAACCAGGCCAGATGGTGCTTGCAAAAGACTATAGGAATAATCAGGAAAAGTGGACGCTTGGACGTGTTCACCCAAATGTTATAACGGTGGCCAAAAAGCTGCGATATTCCCGCCTGACTAACGCCTCGTGTGAGCCCCGAAGGAAGAACACAACTCCATCCACCTCTGAGACTGCATCCACGATGAATTTCAGAACGCAGGGGGAGTAAAAGTATTGTTCCAACGATCATATCTGCTTCTTCTAAGATTGCTTTTAATCTACTATTCTAAGAATATTTGTGATGTTTTGATTTCTTTGTAGAAAGTGTAAACATTGCAGCGCAAATCAACCGGCAGGTCAGACTAAAAATTAGCTGCCAATTTAAAATAATTCAAAACTTAGCATACACACATTCTTTGATAAAGACAATCAAATAAGACGTTATTTATTGCGGAAAAAGCACACAAAAGGTTGCTTTTGGGCATGTTCTTTTCAATAAAAATGCTGGAAGTTGAAATAGCGTCAAAGTTTAATACACAAACTCATACTTGATAAACAGTCATCATTATATGAAGGGTCCCAGAAAGAAACACATTTGAAAACGATTAACTATTTAATTTTTCAGCCGCTACCTGCAACGCAGCGTTTTAGTGCTGCTCTAACGACCTCACCAACAACGAACTATGGCATCACACATTTTTAAACTTGATCTGTGCCGCCATAATGTGCGACCCTCGGGTCAGATTTTAAAGAATCGATATATTTGCCCCGAAACACATGAATGAAATCTGCTGCGGATGCCTTTAAACATTTATGTCATCTATGCTACAGGTCTAGGGCGGCCCTTTTGGGTGCAAAAGTGTATTGTCTGTTTTTTGGTAGATGATAAAAAATGTGTGCAGTAGTTTAAAGAAGGAATGATGTTCACGCTCGGCATGGTGTAGAGTCGCATTCTGAAATATCAAGTGATAAAAATCGGTAGGCCAATATTAGCATTTTTTGAACCACGGGTGCATTTTAGAGCAACCATTTGCAGCCTGCAGTGAAACTGGTGCCTTTGGCGAAATGCGATCAAATATGAGGGGACAAATGAGTTCTTTTATCAGGCAGATATCTTATCACGTATTTTCGAAGAAGGCAACAAACTGTCAAAGTTCCCCAACTTTATTGAGATCTTACCTCGCACAAAGGTTAACTACGCAGATATTCGACCACTTGAAACCTAATTAAAATGGTTTTTAAAGAATTAATTTCTTAAAGAGATTTTTTATTGATCTTGGACGTATAACTATCCAATTTGCATTGTGGAACTTACTTTTCCCGGCAGCGAGTTTTCAGATTTGGGTTAGCCTATAAATATGTCGCAAACGACCATCTTCATTAGAACTTAAACCACGAATAATCTCTTCTATGACAGATCTTTTGAAGGACAGCCTTCTACGGAAGGTATTAATAAACACATTAAACGTAATGTTATTGGAAAATTCGAGAAAACGGAAAATCGTGAAATACGCGTCTGACTCTCAAGAATAACCTACAATGTAAGCGTAATTCAATAGCAAAAATACCTATAATAATATTTGGCTAAACGAACTTTCTTTAAATATACAGTAGATTGCGTATCTGATGAAATATGAAGATCACACTTTGAGTGGTCGAGTTAATACACATTTGAGGTTGTTCATTTTGTTCATTGGGTTAACCTGAGGTGCAAAATGCTGCATACTAGAGATGAGTTACGTTCAGATCAGTAAACTGAGGAAAATATAGGCGGAATTGGTCAAAATCCAGCGTTTGTTGATTCCCAAAAAATGTCCAACACTATTTAACGCTGCGAAGAAAATCTTCTTGTTTCTGCATGGTAAACTATAAAAGAACATTCAAAAGGAGCAAGCACTTTTTAAATATATGCGTTCATAAAAAAGAACCTTTTGTTCTGCGTCCACGAAATTGAGGTACGTATATGCATGAGATAAAAAAATTATTGTCTGCAAAAGAAGAACGAAATAATTTAACGCAATTTTACCTGGCAAATCTATTAAGTTATTTGTCCTCAATATAAATAGTAAACTTACGAGACCAAAATAACTGACCTTATTTGACTGTACATGAAGTGTCGTAAACGAACCTCGTCTAAATTTATTCAAAATATAGAAGTTAATCAATTTATATAAAAGCTTGAAGCGGAACAGGCAAAAGTTCATAACGTTTAAAAATAACTAATTATATATTCTGTCACTCTGTTGTACACTTGCAATCAAACAACGGTGCCCTGAATTTAAAAAAAATATTTGAAACTGCTCCAGTTTGCACAGAAAAGTAATTTCTTTCATTTTCAGCACCATAGTCATCCCTGATTTTTAAAGAAGTCAAAAAAGAATCAAAATATCGTATTTTGATCTTGACTTAACTTCAAAAAGGTAGACCACACAGACAGTTGACGCCGAAATATTTAAATTAAGCGCTTTTTCAATAGGTAACTTCTTATAGGAAGTTTTTAAATTTATTCTAGGCGTAATCATTCTCGACTTTTGTTGTGGACGTTCATCTGCTCGACAATGAGTGGACATGTTTGGCCGATTCAAAAGTAATGATCCACACACACAGATACATAACATAGAATGCTTCAAAACCATTATTTAAATGATGCTTTTGAAAATTGCCTTATTTCCAAGTTTTCGGTAACTAGGTTGAACAAAATCAGTACTTATGGACAAACGAAGCAAAACAGTAAAATTCGGAAAGTTTTAAGCAGAATTTCGAATTATAATCTGCAGCTCGTCACATTCGAATTCTTGAAATAATTACAAAGGAATAAGACAAAAGGAAGTTTCTTTCAGCATACACAAGATGGTATGAATTTTTCTAGTAAAAAGCCAACCTATTTGTGTGTGGCCTCCAATCTATTTTTATTCGTACCAACAGCCCGGATCTGATTACCATAGAAAATATTTTAGTTTTTTCAGCAGACATCTTAGCACTTATTTTCATGAACATCAACAGCCAGTAAAGGTTTTCGATTTTTATTTGATCTTACAATGGACAGAGGTTAACTACGCTGATATCTAAAGTGGCTTTTAAAAGGATAACTCCTTATACAAAATTTTTAATCGATTTTAGGCATAGTGTTATCTAGTTTTGTTGTAGAAGTCCACTTACCTGGCAGCGAATTTTCAGATCTGACGAAGTCTACAAATATGACGCAAACGGTCATTTTCATAAAAAAAGGAATAACCGAAAAAGCACTCCTTTGGTAAATATTTTTTTAAATTGCCTTATTTTGCAGGTATTAATAAACCCACCAAACATAATATTATTAGAATAACTCGAAAAACTGAAAATAGTGAAATATCTGTCTGAATTTCAAGAACTACCTAAAATTTAAGTGTAATTCAGTACCTAAAATGCCTATGAGGAAATTTCGCTAAAGGAACTTTCTTTGAAATACATATAGAATGGTACGTTTACGATTTCGCCCGACAATTATATTTGCACTTGTTTGTTTTTTGTAGTTCATATTTAAAAGTCGTGTTGGCAAACAGATGTTTTCGGTCATTCACGTCAGGCCGTTACAATGATATGGAAAGTAGGCGACTAAAGCAGGCAGTTCGGTTCAGTGCTAATATAGTTCTTGAGGTGGGGGGGGGGGTAATTAGTCATCTCGTGGTTCCCTCGTCTCCTGCGAGCCGGACTCAGCATGCCGAGGACGTTGGGTTGTCACGCGTGTGGAACGGGGGAGGGACGTTCCCACGATCTACGTCATACGCGCAGCGGGCTCTCTGTGACTGTGAGCAGCATGGTCGCACTGCGTGTTCTCTGAGGCTGTGGGTAGTATGGTTTCGGGCTGCGTAGCTTCTGACGTCGTGAGTTCTGACGTAGTGGCTTCTGGCGGTGCGGGATCCTTGTATGCGGTTGGTCACGGGAGGGAGACGGCATGTACCAGCGTCCTTTGACAGCAGAGAGCGGGTTTTGCTTAACGAATTGCCACGGCCTCAGCTGTGGCTAGCACCCGTTAACGCAGGCCTTTAGAGTAGTGCGTGGGTGCCTGGTATATGACCTAAAAGGCCTCTCTCGCGTCAACTTGGTGATTTGTATCGATCAGGTGTGCGAGGATTGAGCTTGAGATCAATCGATTTTCACCTTTACCTAACCAGGCTAGTATGTGTTCGTGTACCCTCTTCTCCAGACGTCTCGTTGTGCGGCCGATATATCCCGCCCCACAGGAGCAGGTGTAGGAATAAATGCACATGGAAGTGGCCCGTAACGGTAGTCTGTCTTTACCCCCCATCCGCAGAAGGGGAGAGTTTGTGATGAATACGCGTATATTAGCCGCCGGGAAAGCACTCATGACTGCTGTCCTTAGACGTCGTCTTACTTGTTCGCTTGCTGCGTCTCCTAGGAAGGGCGTTCTTATGAAAAGGTCTTTCATTTCTGCCGTTGCTACGGCAGGCTTTGCAACACGCTCCTTAATGTTACGAAGGATGAACCTTTCTGGATAACCATTTTCACGGAGTGTGTTTTGTAGCTGCTGCAGTTCTCTTTCAACTACTTCAGGAGAGCAGATGCGTCGTTTTCTGGCTGACAATCCCTGGACTAAGTTTCTTTTAAGATGAAGGGGAACAAACAGATATCCGGCTCACGCGTTTGCGCAGTTGCTTTAAAAATAGAGTTATAGAGAAACTGTTACTTAACATGTAATTTACAGAGACAATGAAGCAACTAGGGTTTATGCCCCAAATATTTCAAGAGTGTATTAGCAGAATCAGTCATAGCTCGACTGCTTAAGATTCCATTCGCCATCGTGCGGTAGCTGGTGGGGCTCGCGAGTGTGTCGCAAGTTTTGATGTCGACAAACCAAATTTTTACCCAAATCACAAGTCAAGCAAGGCGGTTTTGGTGGACGGAAAATAGACAGTACAAAGGCTGAGTCATGTGCCAGAACCAACTCCTTGTGCACGCCGAGTCAGTACGCAAAATTGTGTTCCGTCTCGCCTGCGGAATGAGCTTAGTGTGACGTGGACCCAGCCAGGTGAACAGGCGCTCATCAATTGGCTATACCTTGTGCCTTAAACAGCGACCATACGGTGAGTGGGGAGCATAAGGCCGCCAGGACACGGCGGTCCTCTCGCAGCGGTTGACAGACAAAGTGCGTAGCCGGCGCGATTGGACACTGGGCTTCCGCGTTTTGGCAACAAAGCCAGCATGAGTCAGCGAGGCAGGCTCCTACAGGTGCATCCTAAGGCTTAATCGAGAAGGCCATGTTCCATAACACGATCTGTGAGCCCTCCTTTACCGTTCAAGTTGTTGAACTATGATCGAGTGACTAAGGTTTTTCATTGCGGGTGTGTATCCGTGACGTGGATACCACTTGTAACTGATAAACTGAAGTATGCGAGATATAGTCATTCCACGGTCTCTGTGCTTCTCCGTGAAGCTTACTAGTTACCAATTTCAGAGAGGTTCTAGGACTTTCACGGTGACATATTTGTACAGTATTTGTGAATCAATAGGTGTTTGGGAGACACAGCAGATACTTCCTAGATTATATCCAAGGTGTCTTTTGCAGTCCATTTGTTCACCATCCGTAAATAAAGTCGGTCTATCGAGAAATAAAGGATGGTAACGAAAACCCTTGTTACTTGTTGTAACGGTGGCCAAGGCTGCGATATTCCCGCCTGACAAACGCCTCGTGTGAGCCCCGAAGGAAAAACACGCAAGAAGTGTGTAGAAAGCAGAAGTCTTAGAGCAAACCTAGTACAACATACTTAAGAGCAAGCAAACGCGTATTTACAAGGTTGGGCCAATAAGTTGGTAGTCACAAGAAAGACACAACTTCGTTAGTTTGGTTAGTCATGAGAGTTGGCGTGTTAGTCTACCACTTGGCTTGCGTTGGACGCGGATGTCAGACAATTCCATCAGTCAGCCTAGCGGCCACCCAAGCGGTCTTTATCTTAGTAAGCCTTGAAATTGATTAACCAAACCGGGGTCGGTGATTAGTCAAACAAGACAAGAGTGCGCAAGTGCGCCCCAGTCGCGCGAAGCCAAAATTTGAGTGTCGGCGAGTGCGCGCATTAGCCACCATTGGGGTCCAGCATTGATTTAGGCTACGGTCACCGTGGCGTCGGTATGAATTAGGACTACAGCCACTAGGGGTCTACTGGGAAGACTTTAAAGTCCAATATAGACATATAAAAACCCCTCCCACCCGCTGTCGCAAAATTCCAAGAATACTTTATATTTCATAAAAAAAGAGAATGCCATCTCTAGGTGGTTAATTTTTGGCCACAATGCCTTTTCCCTTCGTTCTCCAAATCTCATTGCCCCGAAGTCATGCATCGTCACAGGCAACTCTTCCACTGCTTCATTTCACTGGTGGTCCCGACATCGATGCGTCAGTGTCCCCTCTCCCTCGGCATTCTGACGGTCGAAGCAATTCCGCCGAAGCACTACTACAATTCTAAGAATGGAATGATGTCGCTTCCTTGTGGCACGAGGAATAGTAATACAGGTTGCCAGAGCAAGCATTCTCTGCAAAAAATGACACATCTGGCAACAAGTTTTAACGTTTAAATTTCATTCGGAGCTGATGTGATTAGCCTAATTAACCAGGTTAAGCGCACTAAAGCACGATTGCATGCTCACAGAGCGTAGTTTTAGTTAAATATTGCAAAAACGCTTTCGGAAATAACAACTAAAATAACCGAATGTTTTCTGCAAATGCGTTCTCCATTCTGCGCTGGCCAATCATCTCCCGCAGCCGACTCACGCCAAAGGTCGCTTTGTAGGCACCTCTGACGATCCCGCGCTCTCGACACGCCGTATTTCGCCCCCAGGGAGCAAACGCAGACCAGTCCGAGTGCCAAGTTCCTCCAGCGTAATTTCCACTCCTTCTGTACAGAATAATCAGTTCCTACCACTCTGGTCCCTCCTGCCTTCTCTGGTGGTGGTGGTGGTGGTGGTGGTGACGATGACGATGATGATGATGATG